>PVJI01015349.1:0-41405 GCA_004026765.1 Micronycteris hirsuta | reverse complement strand
TTTACACAATGGAATTCTACGCAGCAGAGAGGAAGAAGGAGCTTATACCCTTTGCAACAGCATGGATGGAACTGGAGAGCATTATGCTAAGTGAAGTAAGCCAGGCAGTGAGGGACAAATACCATATGATCTCACCTTTAACTGGAACATAATCAACAAAAGCAAAAAGCAAGCAAAACTTAACCAGAGACATTGAAATGAAGAACAATCTAACAATAGCCAGGGGGGAGGGGGAGGGGACAATGGGGAGAAAGTTTTCAGGAACCACTATAGAGGATACATGGACGAACCAAGGGTAGGGAGGGAGGCAGGGAAGGGAGGTGGGATTGGAGGGGGAGGGGAGGGGAGAGTATGCAGACAGCTGTAATTGAACAACAATAAAGTAAAAAAAAATTTTTTTAAAAGATGGAAAAAATATTTTGCCACATTTTTTGCTTCAAAAATTCTTTTTCCTATTTTCCTCTAAAACCTAGGTGCATCTTATGGTCTGAAAAATACGGTACTTAAACACAGTTAAAAAAAAAAAAAAACTGAACCAAAATGTTCCTGAAGCCAAACAGATGATCTTTCAGGGCCTCACAGGTCTACAGCTGACTGAGGCATGGAGACGTCTGCAGTGAGACAAAGGGCAAGGACAGGGCAGGGTCAGGCAAGTGGCCCATTTCTGGAAGCAGGGACATTGGGGAGAACCTAAGACATGGACTCAGTTTCCTTAGGACCACAGGAATCCCCAAGCATAGTCCAGGCACTCCAAGGTGTACTTTCAACGACGAGGGGCTGAGGAGACCATCTGCTGTGCACCACTGTGTACCACCCCCCTTAGAGAAGACTGGGACAACACAAAGCCAGTCTCAAATCTCAGAGCCAAAGAGAATCGCCCCAGGCCCTGTCAGCAGGGTACGAGGCCAGCAGGGCAACAGGACACCTGTGACAGGGAGAGGGCCACCAGCTTATTTCTCAAGAGCAGACCTGTCTGGAGTGTGGCCAGCAGCTTTGTTCTGATGCGCCCCAAGAAGGCAGCAGGGCAGCATTAAAGGGCTGATTCCCTTTTCACCGTTCCACTACTTAAACTAGTTTCTTTTGATGACTATGGACATTTTTAGAATTTATTTTTTAATTAGCTTTTTTAAAGGTCAAGCAAAGTGTTATAGAAACTACCAATTATTAAATCATTATGGTGCTACCAAAAAACTTTGTAGCACCATTCCTACAGCTATGGTTCTGACTTTCGATTTAAGCTAAATCCCTCCTCCTCTACTTCTTACCAACCCACTCCAAAATAAATAGCTTACTTTTATCCAATTTATCTTCACCAAGTGAACATTTTTGATGCATTTTTAAAAACAATGTCATATAACATCTAATATTTGTACAGAACTCTAAACTTACCAAATCATTTGCACAATCATGGTCAGAATTAAAAAAAAAGATTTGGCAGGGGGCTGAGGTTTTGAGGAAGTAAGTAAATTCTGGGTGTGGTCAAGAGAGCAAACGAAAGCTATCACAAAACCTGAGGGAAAGGAAGGTACAGAGAATAGGGCTCGGCAATTAGAACAAAACGATAAAACCAAGAAATCTGCAGGCGTCTGAAGATGGTTGAGGGTCAACACAGGAAGAACAGGCAGGAGACCAGGAAGCTGCAAGACAGGCTGCAGAAGCCAGTTCTGGCTGCATCGCCTCCCTCCCCACGATGCGGTGAGGGAGGCCAGGAGAGGGCACCATGTTTACAAGCAAACTTTCGTGAGTCTAGCCAACTGGATTCAGAACAGCAATGGGAGAGGGCATCTAGCAATACAGGGCAGAACTACATGGGCTCTCGCCCTGCCCATGAAGCTCTGCTCGCTGGATCAGAGGAGCCACAAAGGGAGCCCCAGGACCTAGCGGGGGCAAGAGGGGCTTCCATCAGTCCTTGAACATCCTCGGCCACCCCCTGGCACAGCTACCCAACGCCCAGATATGATGGAGGGAGGCTGCCTCTGCCTATAGCAGTGCCCATGACAGATGGAGAGGGGAGACACCACAACTGCTAGTGGGGGGGGTCTGACCACATGAAGGGAACAGTCGCAGAGAGAAGAAGAGATGGCCAGGCCCCTGTTTCTCCCTTTCCCCCCAGGTCTGCATGATAAGCAGAGGCAGCTGATATTGCCGAGAGAGAATAAAGAGAATGGCACAGTCTAAGATCACAGAGACCCAAGAAGCACAGGAGAGGTCTCCAGGGTAAGTCACTGAACGGCTCTTTCTGTGCTCCCAGCCTAAAGAGGGATAATGACATCTTCAGACTACTACAGAGTTGTCTCAAGGACAGATAAAACACTGAAGTGTTACACCCCGCAAAGCAGGACCTGTTGATCTTCATAACGGCAAACACAGAATCTTATTCCGGGACATGGGTCCCTCCTGCCCTGCGGCAGTCCCTTTCCTACAGGCCCACCCTTGCACCCTTCTTAGACTGTTTCCCAGGGCTGCTGTGGCCGAACGAGGCCATGCCTCACTCCCCAAGGTGGGAGAACTGGAGGTGGGCCCTCGGGGGCAGTCGGAGCTAAATGGGCTCCAAGTGAAAGTCATGCCTGAAGCAACTTTCAGCTTAACACAAGCCAAAATGTCAGTCCTTGACAAGTCCACTCACGCCTCTGCAATAAGCAGTCATATTACTCAGTCACTAACCCCAGGCAATTCATTCTTCCAGCCCACGTTCCTTACAAAGGCCCACTTCAACTCATAAAGAGTTCAGCTGCACCATTGTGACAATGTGATGAAGAAGTGACTGTAGGTCTGTGTGTCCAGGAGAGAGGAGGAAGTGGCTGAGCTCTGAATAACCAGCCTGGCTTCTGGTAAGACAGGGGTGCAGTCACACCAGTGCTTTTGCAGTCAACAAATACTGTGCATTTTTATATTTTACATACACATAATATCGCAGATCTTACTAGTTCAAAGTAAAAAAGGTGGCAATGTCCAGTATGATGAATTCTATACATGAAATACCCTCCTTAAAAAAGAACGGATGATCAGTGCTCATTTATATTATAGAGTTCACATATGGCAAACTTACATGAAGGGTTTCATCATAGAATTATCATGACTCTATAACGAAAGCCACTGCGCTTGTGTTTTGATGGGAAATTCCTTTACTGTCAGTTGTTTGAAAGCCAATGTTTGCCGCTGAAATTCACATTCATAGAAATATATATATTATGCTTTCATTGGACTTTGCTTTAAGGGGAATGGTGCATGCAGGGGATTTCCAGCTTGACAGAATTGTCCTTAACTCTCTATTATCCTTGACTTTTTAAGGGCTGTACTCTAATGAGAATATGTTCTATCTTACCGTTAAAGTCTAATTACACATGCTTTAGAATTTTCTAAGACAGTCCTCTGGATCCTGTAAATGGGAATTTTGGCATAATAACTGCTAATAAAATTATATGGAAACAGTGAAAAAATAATAGTCTTCTCAATGCATGTATTTGGCTGAGGGAGTATTTACAGCGGTCTCACCAGTTTCTTCAGGATTTCTAGGTGAGGGATTCTTTTGCAAATCTGATAACTACAAGGCTGCTCAGAAAAACACACATACACAAGAAATTTATATCTGTGATTTCAGGGAATGGCTTTTAGTGGGCCCTCTCCTTTCAGTTAGATTTGCCTCCCAAAGGTCTTTAACATCCTGAACTGGCACCTAACATCACAGCTCCTTTTCCTTCTTCAGACACCATTCCCTCCAGACCAGCAGCCCGGAGCTGAAGTGACTGCAAGGTCCTCACAGGCAGTATCCCAGCTTTGTCTGCACCCGCCCGTGAGGACTTGTCATGCAGAACTGCGTTTGTGCTTCAGTCTGCAGCTTATATGCAAGTGGTGAAAATACATGTACGCATCATAAATTTTTATCATGAGAGGCACCAACAGTCTCAGGCAATAGGCCTTTTACCTCCAAATAGGCTCCTTTACCTCAACCTCTACATAGTAGTTTACCTGGAATAAATGGAGAGATCGTCCTCTGAGAGGCCATCGAAGAGATTAATTCCATATACTTCTTTCATGGGCTGGACCATGTTCTGCGGTTTTAAAACAAAAAGAACCAGGAAGAATTTTTAGATATCTAGCATATTAATTATTTCCAGAAGTGAAGAAAATGAACCTGTGGATTTTTCCACAAAAGAAATGACAATGTTTCTTGAACCTATGAGGCCTATCCATAAGGTATCCAGCCATGTAATATGAAAAAGAGACATCTATTAAAGAAGATATAAGAAACACTGTACATAGGACAATGACGTCTCAGTCCCCTTCAAAGCAGGCACCTTGGGACCTCACACAGTTCTCCTAATCGCCATCAGCTGCCCCGTCATATTTTCCTGAATCTCATTGACAATATGAAATCTCTTTTGGGAAAAGGCAGAAGTCTCAGGGTGCTAAATCTGGACTGTAGAGGGGCTAAGTCACCTGGGTGATTTTGATGTTTTGCCAAAAACTCTGCATGAGACATGATGCATGAGTGGGTGTGTTGTTGTGATGAAGCTGCCAGTCACCAGTTGCCCATAGCTGTGGCCTTCTGATCATCTGAATAGTTTCCATGGAGGAATGTTCTGGCTTAATACAAAATTTGATGCAGGTTTGTTGCTCTCCTTGCCCAGTCGTTTTGAATGTGACGGTCACACAGTCCACATGCTCACTCAGTGGTGTCTACCGCCCCCACTGATAGTTACAGTGAGGTCGTCATTGTTTGCGCATGTGAGTTCCAGTCCACTCTCCTTGTTACATCAATGTCACACAAACTGTTCTCTTTATGTTCACAATGGCTGGACTTTTTCCGGATAGACCTTGTATTTATTAAACTTTTTAGTTATAAAATTTCATTTTATTTCTACTAAAAATAGTTTGTTTTAGGTAAAAAACTGTTAAATAATTTTTAGTTGCTTTAGTATACTACTGGAGCTAGCAAATGCTTCTGCAAAGGGCCAGACAGTAAATATTTGAGGCTCTTTGGATCACACTGTTTCCACAGCTACTGTTCACTTCTGCTGTTATAGAGCACAAAAACAGCTGCGGACACATACAAACCAATAGGCACGGCTGGGTGCCGGTGAAATGTTATTTACAAAAACAGCCGCCTGGATTGGGCCAGTTGGTTGTAGTTGGCCAGCTCCTGGGATAATGGATTCAGTGCTTATATCATCACATTTTATTTGTCATATTGACCTCTAATGACTTCTCATTATTTCTAGAAATCTAATTTCCCCCCAAAGTTAATTTGGTTCTTTGGTTGTTTACTTCCCTTTCTTTCCCTGTAATGTGTTGGTAATACCACACCGCACTGGGGCAAAGGCCGTGAGGCCCAGGTCCGAAGCCTGCATTCCAACACTGTGCTGAGCAAGGGAATAAACAAACCTGCAAGTGAGTGGATGGGCTGTTCAAAGAGGGACAGGACAAGTCTAAAGTAATAAGAATTTCACTGTAATAGACGGGAGTAAAACGCCAATTTTACTTCAAAATGAAGCATTTTCATTTTGTCTGTCTCTGCTAAATGGATTTCTCTCTGCAGTGCCTCGGGCACCACACGTTAGAATGGTGTGAATGGGAGAACGGGACTTTCTTGCTCTCAGCCTTTTCACTGAAAGTAGAGTTTTAGAGATCGTTCTCCAGAGCCTCATCTGGCCCACATAAGCTCCCCCCACAGGCACCTCGGTCACTTTGGCACTGTCTCCTGTGTCAGTCATCTTCACTGGAGTGGAGCGCTGGGAGACAGACCCCTCGTCTTCCCGGTCGGTCCCAGAGTCGTCCTCAGAGCTGCTGGACACGGCCTCCTCGCTAGGGGGTGGCGGGGCGCTGGCTGCCGTTTTCCGCTGCAATACAGCTTCTTCTCTATTGCTTTTGTTTCTTTGGAAAGATAAATACGAAGGTGAAGCATCTTTAAACAGAACCCTCAACACTCACTGTGCATCACTCTGTCCCAAAGCCTCAGCCCGAGTGAAGCATGAGACCATGACCGTGAGAGAACGAGTTTCTGAGTTCAGGTAGTGCTAAAGGGAAAAACTGAACATTTTACAGTGTATCTACAGTACTGACCTACTATGAATTTAACCTGTTACAACTTTTGGAAATAAACCAGTATGTGCGTGTAAACCAGTGCAGAAAAGTCTTACTGTGCCTTTCCTCGGGAGCTAAAGTCAGTATTTTAAAAATTTATGGCACAATAAAAGACCACATGTTTTGAGATATTAGTAAAATTAACTATAACTTGTAAAACTTCAAGAAAAGGTCAAGAGACAAATCCATGTATATTTCCTTCCCTTCCATGTTTTATCAATCAGTTTCAGCTAATTACTAGTACCAGAGTAATGAGCAACTGATGAACACGAGCTAAATTTTAAAATTTATTGTGTTACTAGTAAATAATTATATTAGCTGAACATAGCTTCTAATGGTAGGAAATAGATGGGGAGACCAAACAGAAAGAACCGACACTTACAAAAGTATTTACTTTTATTTTAGTTCCAAATTTAAGAGTAGTAAGAATATTGTTTTTTTAATTAAAAAAATTTTTATAATTTTTGGCTTTTATAAAAAATGTTTAATATTTCATTCTTTGGAAAAAATTATCTACAAAGGACTTAAAATATCATAATATTCTGAAATGTTCTAGGAAAGGAGAATGCCATCCTCTGTGACCATGGGTTAGATATTACAGAAGATAAATTAGTCTCTTTCTGCAACTAAAAATTTCAAAGTTGACAGCATTTCTGTGCCATACAGTAATATAGCTGGTCATTTATGTATTTGTCCCAGGAAGTCCTTGAATTCTAAACTCCTGAGGATCCTTTCTTTTAAATTCCTTAGCATCTGGTCCAGAGCTCAACATGTCGCTATTTAAAGCCACTTTGTTAAGTCATAGAGATAATGTGTCTGGAAAATAGTAATATATATCCCACTGTATGAATCACATGTGGCTAAAACCCAATTAGGACCCCATACACACTCCTAAATCCAATTAGGGCACTGTCTGCAGTTGGTCAGGGATTCTGGCTTAGGGTCAGGAGAAACCTTATAACTGGGATTACTCAAGTCGGTGGCAGAACCAGTGATTCTTATGCTAGAACACAACATGTTTCACTCCAGTCTCTAAGCACAGAGACGGAAAACAGGTTTGTCTTCTTCCCTGTATTACGAGATATCATTAACAGTCTTCCCCAGATAATGTCACAGTAATACACGGAAAATCTATCAACCTCTCTCTCTGAGTGTATTTGCCTTAATGTTTCCTCAGGATGCAAATAAAAGTAAATACTACAAATAAAACAAAAAAATACTATGAATATGACTTTTTACCTAAGTATTTTATGTTGAGGGATACTGAGCTATATTTATAGGACACAGAACACAGTATCTGCTACCTGTCTTTATACCTGTGATACTCCTAATGGAAAATAATAAAATGCCCCACATGGCCGAAACTCCCATAAATTCCATTTTCCACGCTGAACCACGTCAGTGACCCCAGCGCTAGATATAAACTCCCTGGACAGGTAGAGTGAGTGGGCCATGCCCTGACCCATGCGACTGAAGTTGTTAGTTTGAGTGGATAGTATATTGCCAGTGCTATATTATTTTACACGAAACTGTAACATTTCACTCTAAAATGAATAAGCAAAATGTCATTCTGTCCATATATGCAAATCTTACCCCAATACTGACTTTCCCGTTTCATCTGGTTTACGCACAGTGAATGGACTTGGGTCAATGCCAACGGTCTTAGGCATAAAGTCACTGAAGAAAGAGGAGAAAAACATTCCATATGAATCACTGTCCATCCAGAGAATGTTGACTTCCATTCAATTCACATTTTTACACTATTCCTTCTTAGCCCCTGGAGCTACACACAGGGGCAGAAGAGAGTAGGTGTGCAGCTGTGAGTACACAAAGCACAGAGTCGATTCTGTATTCTGAAAGTTCAGGGAGCTGAGGTGAACAGGGCCATAAAGCCCCATGAACAAACGACACTAGGTAACTTCAACATTATCAGTCTTCACTGTGAATTTTCTTCATAGGCCCAGTGGTTATGAATTTAAGATTTTGTTTACTGGAACAGTTGATATCTGAATTACTGCTAAGACATATATCCTCTGGTTGTATATCATGATTCGTTTTCAGGTAAAATTAAACTCATAAAAACCAATGACAGAACACTAAGCCACTCAGTTTTGTGGACAATGTTTTTATTACACTATCCCACCCAGGGAGGCTGACATAGTGATCAAACAGGCAGCAGTATGAATTAAAGTATCAGCGTCTACCTCATTAGGCTAAGGTTAATTCATTGGAACCCTGCTGGAACACTTTAAATAGAAGCTGTAATTTACCACCTACTAAGAGCTAAAGCTATGTCCTCATTATGCAATGCCTACCTATCACTGCTGAAGTCAGACCCAGCTCCTCACTGGATGCCAAGAAGGCAACAGTTATTGGCAAGGATGCTGTTCCAAGTGTGAGTCAATGTTACATTTTGTTAAGGTAAAGAAAGTAATACTGAATCGACACAAAATACCTCTTAAACAGTTTGAAAGTGTTTTGTTTTGTTTTTTGCTGTACACAATCTTATTACATTTTATTTTTAAAAGGTGTTCCATAGTTTTTTTAATAGGCAAATATAAAAGTTTAAAATAGTTTTTTTCCTGCTTACAATTTTTTCTCTTTTTATTGAATTTATTGGGGTGACTCTGGTTAACAAAGTTACACAGGGTTCAGGTGCACAGTTCTACGACACATCCTCTGCACACTGGAGTGTGTGCTCACCACCCCAGCCAAGTCTCCTCCCATCACCACTTACCTCCCCTACACCCTCCTCCACCTCCCCCATTTGGCAACCACCACACTGTTGTCTGTGTCCATGAGTTTTTTCTCTTTTTTTACTCAATCCCCAACCCAGCCCCCCAACACCCTCCCCGACAGCTGTCAGCGTGCTCTCCATCAATGAGTCTGTCTCTATTTTGCTTGTTAGTTCATTTTGTTCATTAGATTCCACATGAGGGAAATCATATGATACTAGCTCTTCTCTGATTGGCTTCTTTCACTTAGCATAATGTTCTCCAGGTCCATCTATGCTGTTGCTCATGATAAGATTTCCTTCTTTTTTATAGCTGAGTAGTATTTCATTATGTGTTTTTAAAAATTTAAGTGGTTTAATTTTTCTTTCTTTCTTTTGAACATATATAGTTGATCCTCATTATCTGTTGACTCCATAGTTGAGAATTTACACACTAAAATTTACATGTAACCCCAAATCAATACTCACAGCTTGCATGACCACTCCCAGACACAGGCATGTGCAGAGCAGTGAAGAATTAGAGGAACCCAATGCTCACTGCCCGGCGGAGGCAGAACTCTGCCTTCTTGTTTTAGCCCTCATACTGTAAACACGTATCCTTTTCATAGTCTATTTAGTGCCATGTTTTTCATATTTTTGCGCTTTTATTTTTGTGATCTCACAAGCCAAAACGGCTCCCAAGCTAGTGCTGAAGCTGTCTCATGTGTCTAAGCATAAGAAAGTTGTGTGCTATAGAGGAAATAAGTGTGTTAGAGAAGCTCATCCGGGCGTGAGTTGCAATGCTGTTGGCTGTGTGCTCAGTATTAATGAACTGACACTATCAAATAGGTATCTTTAAACAGAAAGACAGAAAACAAGGTTACATATTGAATGGTTGATGACACTGTGACATCATTTCTAGAGGCTTATAGAAACCTAACCCTGTACTTCTTCTAGGAGTGAAGGTTCCACGTTCTCTAATTCAGGGTTTGCAGGAACTTTGTAGAACTTAACTCCTGCAAATAAAGGGAATCAACTGTATATCTGTACTTATACATACATGCAACCTCAGTCATCCTTTCCAGAACTGAGAAATTCTGGGGATGACAATGACTTTACAGTTAAAATTGCTAAACTTTTAATAAATTTAGTTGAAAACCAAGTAAGTAAAAATTCCACATTTTCTATCTAAAATTGAAGCAAAATGAGAGTAATTTCTAGGAAACAAAACCATAAAATGTTTCTGCATGTACCATATTAAGCTTAGGCATTCATATATCACATTTGAAGAAAATTTAAAATACAAAAATGCAAAATGTAGTTTAAACATAATAATCAAGAAGTGATTTGTTTTGCCTAATTTTCTTATTGTAGTCTTTTCATTTTTCTAAAAGGCCCCACCAAAGTCTACAAAAGACACAGAAAAATAAAGTTTATTCAAAGGTGACAGACCAGGATGCAAAGTCTGAAAACAATGCCACATGAGTTATGAAAGAAAGAATGAAGGATATTTACTCTGAAAAAAATTAACTACACTTCCTCAAGTCTCTGAAGAACTGTCACACGGAAGAGGAACTGGACTGGACTTGTGCCCAATAAAAACTGCAATATAATGACAGTCACCATTTACCTGTCATCCACCCGTGTTAGGTACTACATTAGGCTCTTGGTATTTGTGTGAATATGCATGTGCGGTTTCACACACACCCCTATCTACATGGAATGAAGGAACTAACACTTACATAAGTTTGATAATTTTCTTAAGTAACACGGGTGGGCAGTGGCGGGTCTCAGGTTCATATCCCAGCCTTTCCATACCAAAGACCATGCTTTTTCCCATTAATTATGTTAGCCCTCAATTCCAATGTTCAATTTAAAAAATTGAGTTTATTACAAATGAAAAACTAGGACCAAAGGGAGAAAGATTTCAACTAACTAAAGGGAAGAAATTAAATCCAGTTTTCTAACAATAGAGAGGACGGTGTCCTGAAGTAGCGGCTCCCAACCACAGGAGGTATCAGGGGCTGAACCTGCTAGCGGGCTCGCAGAACGGACCGCCGGTAAAACATGATGCAGCTGCATGACCCTGGAAAGCTGCAGTTCCCGAATCCTCACAGTAGCACTCACAACATACCGTGCCGAACTTGTCATAGCCAAGCAAAAGGTGTCATCAAAACTACTCAGCTCGTACGGTCGGAAGAACTCGTTGTGGATGTCGATCTCTTCTTCATATCTGTGAAATTTCTTCACTGTCAACTTCTTTAAGTTCGCAGCACAGATAACTGAGAGAGATACTGTCTGTTACTTTGCAAGCCTTTAGATGACATCCAGCAAACATTTCTGTAACATCGACTGTATTCACAGAGAGCGCATGGAACAAAGCTCAGCTCCCGCCTCGGCCACAGGGAAGGGACGAGGAACGGCCAGAGGACACAATGAAAAGCTGAGTGTGACAAGGAGGTGCGAGGGCCTTTGGGGGTCAAGGTGAGAGCAGGGAGTTATTTTAGAAGTTAAATTACTCATCTTTTTAAATTCTTTTTTGCTCTTAAATGAATACCCTCTGCCTTCTAGATAAAAATCATGTACTTATGTCACTAAATTTTCCTATTTCAAATCCCGTTCGCAGCCAATGTTAGGCTGTTGAAGTCCATTCCTTTGTTCCAGAACCACTAAAACTTCATAGCAATATAAGTTATGATTTTACCCAGAATTTCAAGGTCACAAATAATTTAAAAATCAATGAATCATGTATTAAGAACTGAAAATCATTTTCAATCTTCTTACTTCGTGGCCTTTACCACCCGAAGTTGGGATGGCTAAGCGTGGCCAGATGGAGTCCTCAGCCAGAGTGCCCCGATCTGGCGGGAGGGCTCACTCAGTGCTCATTCACGAGCTGGAAAATGGGCTCGCCCCGAGTCAGGGACACCACCTCGAGCCAGGATCAAACTCTATTTAAAACTGGGCAATAATTTACATTTGGAAACATCATCCTAAAGTGCCGTACATCTGAGGGTATTCTTGTAATACAAAAATTTTCCTGCCTCCTGACAATAAAATTTAATCTAAACTTTAGTGACTAAAATGTACTTTTATATACACATTTGTAACTTTTTCCACAGTTTAGACACAGGAAAGTTTTCTTATCTCCTTGTGAATGGTCTTCCCTTCTTTTCATTCTCCCCAAATATCTAGAAATATAATCAGTAGTAATTCAAAATGACAAACTGCCCTGGCTGTTGTGGCTCAGTGGACTGAGCACCAGCCATTGAACTTAAAGGTCACTGGTTTGGTTCCCAGTCAGGGCAGATGCTTGGGTTGCGGGCCTGGTCCCCAGTTGGGGGTGTGCAAGAGGCTGCCAATCCAGGTTTCTCTCACACATCAATGTCTCTTTCCCTCCCTCTAAAAATAAATAAATTAAATCTTAAAAAAAAATGACAAACAAATATATCTTCCAACTATTTATGGGGACATACCTAATAACTGTAAGACACAGTACAAGACATTGGCCAACTTAGGTCAGCTTAACACAATCCCTGCCCTTTAAAAAGCCAAGATGTCATGATATTTTAGTTTCTGCATTATGACAGCAACATAGCACTGAGCAGCCATTCATTTCTTTCTAATAAAAAATGGTATGCAAAGAATTTAGTGCTTTGAGCTCAGTTGGGAATAATTCCAAAATACAGGGTCTGGCAGAAGTAAGATCTGCTTGAGTGTGGTTGGTAGGGTAACAATATGGCTGCAATAATGTATAGTTTTAACTTGAACATCTCACCTAAAATAGCATATGGTGTGCTTAAGTGTGATATTGTTATGTTAGAGAATTACATGCTTATGATTTTGCAGTAAAAAGGGGGTGTTATCTGTGCCGGACCACTGTCTGTTAGTATAAACACCAGAAGAGAAACAGTATACCGACCTTCATCATAAGGCAGTGGTAAATGTTTTATTACCTCCGGTGTCCACCAGTGCGTGTAACTACAAAATTAAAACAGAAGATGAGATGGATCAATTGTAAACGTTGCTTCTCTACAATTCTCTGGATAAAAGGGGTTGTACGGTCTACAGTGAGATGCTGCCTCATACGTCAGAGTGAATTTCTTTTTCTTTTTAAAACATGTTTGTAAAGCTTTTGGCACAATAAGTCTTCAATATGTTAATTCTTGTCCCAACTCTTCTTGTTTCAACTATGTGACAGGTCTACAAAAATGCCATAAACACATCTGTGAGTCCGGATGCTCTAATGTACTTACTTCCAGATTAAAAAAAGAAGGGACTTGCTTATACTCTGCCAGACTCTGAGCTGCCGTTTACTCTCTGCAGGAACTGTGCGTGCATTGCTCTGCCACCCGGTGCAGGGCGGGGCCTTGACCCACACCCCACAGCCAGGATTCTCTTGCATGTAGTTCTCGGAGAGATTGCTCTGCATGTATAGGTCTGTGTGCACAGCTAATTAAAAGAGGTAAGCACAGTCATGACGTGAATGGATAGTCCTACACAAGTTCCCTCAGAAACGAGTGTGAGCCCTGCTCCTCTCCACAATCACTGCTTGATCACAGAGCCATCAGAGGAGGGGGGGAGCTGTGATCACCTGGATTTCTGCAGCATGCTTGTCCGCTACGCGCAGAGCGCCTGAACTGCCTTCGCTCCAAACACGGAATCTAATTCCAAGTCAAATGCTGACGAAATGGATATTTAGGGACAAAATGCTATATTGAAGTTCATGAGTGCTAGGAAGGGGAATGATGTGAAATGGCTGATCAAAATTTTCAGTAGCAGCCTTGTAGAATCACCTCACTGGCTGAATGATTTCAGTTAACACACATTCTCTCCACACCTCAGTTCTGCTTTTGTATTTTTTTTTAAGAAAATGGATTCACCAGCTTCCTTTTATTCCCACAAATAAGCTGCTCCGACACTGCCTGCCTCAGTTATGTAACTCAATGTAAACAATGGTTTAATTTACACTTATAATATCCTGGCTTATTTTTGCAGTAGAAAATTGTGTCAAAATAGCTTCAATACTTCACAGCAGTGATTTTCAACTGGTGTGCCACAGGAACTTTTAAAACATGCAATCCCTGACTATAACATCCAACATAACAATCACCATTCAGTGTGAATGAATCAAAATTATATCTATTTTTTGTCAGATTAGCCAAAACTGTTGTTTGGCGTGCTACAGATTTTAGTAATTAGTTTATTTGTACCATGAGATGAAAAAGGTTCATAATTGCTGCTTTAAGGTAACATAAAATTTCAGAACATCAATATTTACCTATAGTCAAAAGCATCACCAAAGATATAGATATTTACATTCATCTCTCATGAAATAAACATAATTAGTTTCAAATGTTTTGTTTATCTGCAAAAATTTCATAGGCAGCCATTTATTTACATTAAATTTAATGAAAAAACCAGTAGTGCTTCATTGATACGGAAAGTAAGCTCAAATATTAAATTGGCTATTGCAATAACAAATTTGAAAAACATAAACTCTGATACTTCCATATATATATATGTATATATATTCTTTATTTGTAGATTTGAGAGAAACATCGACTTGTTATTCCCCTTATTTATGCATTCACTGGTTTTTTTATGCATTATGGTTTTTTTAATTGTATTTTTTCCCATTACTTATAAAGTCCCTTTATATTCCCTAACCCCAGTAATCATCACACTGTTATCCACGTCCATGAGTCCTTTTGCCTCTTTGCTCAGTCCCTGCCCCCCTAACATCCCCACCCCCAGCTATAATCCTGCTCTCCATCTATGAGTCTGTCCCCATTTCCTTGTTAGTTCAGTTTGTTCACTAGAGTCCACATATGAGTGAAATCGTATGGTATTTTTATTTCTCTGACTGGCTTATTTCATTCAGCATAATGTTCTCCAGGTCCATCCATACGGTCACAAAGGGTACAATTTTCTTTTTTATGGCCAAGTAGTATTCCATTGTGTAAATGTCCCATAGTTGTTTTATCCACTCATCTACTGATGGACACTTGGGCTGCTTCCATAACTTGGCAATTGTAAATAATGCTGCAATGAACATATGGGTGCTTATGTTGTTTCAAATTAGTGTTTTGGGTTCCTTCTGATATATTCCCAGAAGTGGGATTGCTGGGTCAAAAGGCAGATCCAGTTTTAATTTTTTGAGGTATCTCCATACTGACTTTCACAGTGGTTGCAGCAATCTGCATTCCCACCAACAGTGCACTAGGGTTCCCCTTTCTCCACCTCCTTGCCAGCACTTGTTGTTCGTTGATTTATTGATAACAGCCATTCTGACAGGTGTGAAATGGTATCTCATTGTGGTTTTAATTTGCATTTCTCTGATGATTAGCAACATTGAGCATCTTTTCATAGGTCTATTGGCCATCTGTATGTCCTCTTTGGATGAGTGGCTATTCAGGTCCTTTGCCTATTTTTTAATTGGGTTGTTTGGGAGTTTTTTAATGTTGAGTTTTATAAGTTCTTTATAAATTTTGGTTATTAAGTCCTTACCAGATGTATCAGCAAATATGTCCTCCCATTATGTAGGTTGTTTTTTTATTTTGTTGATGATTTCCTTTGCTGTGCAAAAACTTTTTAGTTTGATGTGGTCCCATTTATTTATTTTTTTGTTTCATTTCCCTTGCCTGTGGAGATATAGCTGATAAAATATTGCTATGAGCAATGTCCGAGATTTTGTTGCCTATGTTTTCTTCTATGATTTTTATGGTTTCGGGTCTACACTGGTTGATTCTTATATGTGCCCTGACCAGGAATCAAACCCACAACCTTGGTATATTGCGACAATGCTCCTATCAACTGAGCTACTCAGCCAGGGCCACTTCCTTAATATTTTAAAGACTCCTGAAGTGACACAGAATTTGGTAACAGCTGTAACATTGGCATTTGCTAATTCACCAGTTGTTTGTGGTCTGTCCACACGGTTTGCACAGACTGTCAATGAACGCCGTAGTGCTTGGGAGGCATGGTCGCACAAAATAAGGACTATATCACACTGACGCTGGGAGAGAAGAGCATTTTGAAAGGGAAGTTGACATTTGAGCAAACGGATCAGGCTCCAACCTCATACATGTGAACATTTTTCTCTGTGGCAAAATTTATTATATTAGTACAAGACTCCTCAATTAAGAGCATGAAAGAATCTTCTCATTAAATCCTCACAATAACTCTGTGTGGTGTGTCCTGTCATTTACATTTGCAGACCAGGAGAGAGGGTAAGTAACCAGTCCAAGGTCACGCAACTACAGAGATTCCAGCTCAAGTCTACCTGACCCTGAGGCCTATATTACAGGGTATCCTGTTAAAATGCTTCAGGTAAACAGTTCATTTGTTTTGAGACTATTACTACCAATTTAACGCTCATCAAAATAACCTGCAGTGGTGCATGACTTCAGAAAGCCCAAAGTAAGTGGTAGGAGTGATGGGAGTGGTATCTGTCACTAAAGCCACTACTCTAATTTCCTGTCTTTGCTAGTGTCACCAAGAATGGGCTGTGCTTCCTGGAGGAAAGAATGCCAAAGTGATGTTGCTTAGACACCACACTTGAAAAACCAGAGACGGACTCCTAGAATGCTTGAGAGCTCCACGTTTGTCGGAAGCACTGAAACAATGGTCCGTGGGGCTGTGACTTATGTTCACTAACGAAGCTCTGAAACATTTTATCTTCTAGAAAATGCATGACACCAATGGTTAATGACAGTTTACCAAAGCCACTCTCTGGACATCAACAGCACTAAATTCCTCATGGCAAACACGGAGGAAGACTATGTGATTATTTCTCAAGGAAAAAAACAAACAAGTATCTCATTTTCAAAATAATATCAAATCTGAGTTTACACAGTAGAGTAGGAAGAAAAATACTACCTTCTTGTTGGTAAAAGTCTCATGGTGTTTTTGTGATGCAAATAAAAATCTGTTGGGAGTTCCCAGAGATGAGGGTTCCCTTCGGTGGGATGGAAGACGCCCAGGAAGAGATTGATGGCGTCCTGTCTATCGGCATCTGAAAGACAAACATGTGTTTCAGAAATCCCATTGCTGACATACGCAACTCAGACAACGTTTCTTGGGAGGAAAGGGAACCACTGTGATTTCTCAGAGTATACTGTATTGTGCCGTGTATAATGTACACCCACGTTTTTGGCCCAAACTTTCAGAAAAAAAAATCTTTTGTTTTAATTTTTTAATTCATTTATTTATATTTAGAAACAAAACCAATTATTGTATTTTAGGGTATTATTTTGCATATGGATATCGTTATTGCTTTCTAGAGTTACACTTTCAATGCATAAGCACAAATAAAAGAATTAAAAACATATATATAAAGATGGAATTAGTACTATCCATGTATAATGCACACCCTTATTTCTCCCTCAAAAATCTGGGCATAAAGTGTGCACTATACATGGCAAAATACAGCACCTTTGAAAACAGTAGTATTTATACCTCAAGAGTCATACACACAAAACCTAAAACAGTCACCAAGATTTGAGCAGAATTCAAAATTTGCTTCAAAATGTTTCCTTTTTATTCCATCTCTCTCATAATATAGAGGATCGTGCACATAAACTGCTTCTTGAATTTTGAATGACTCATAATACCATAGTGCCATAATACCGAAATGATTTTATTTTTTTTAAAAAGATTATATTTATTTATTTTAGAGAGAGGGGAAGGGAGGGAGAAAGAGAAGGAGAGAAACAGTAATGTATGGTTGCCTCTCACATGGCCCTCACTGGGGACCTGGCCTGCAACCCAGGCATGTGCCCTGACTGGGAATCAAACCGGGACTCTTTGGTTCCCAGCCCGCGCTCAATCCACTGAGCTACACCAGCCAGGGCCGAAATGATTTTATTTTTAGGATAAAATATATGTTCACCATTTGTTAGTTTTCTTGAAACAAATACATGTCCGCTTTATTTCAAAGACAAGCAGAGACATCAGAGACAAATAAAATAACCCAATTACTACCCATATCCTATTGAGCAACATTGAACAAGTTGGTTCTGCATCACTGCCACTTTCAATCCTTGAAAAGATATTCTCCATTTCTTCAGCAGAGAATATGTCCACAACATTCTCTGCCCACCCTGCCCCCAGCTGTGGACCTGGCCCGTGCGCTTTTGTGTTTGATCATGAAGGCGGAGCGGGCACACAGATAACAGCCTCATTCTAACCATTCAGTCACTTCGAAATTACTGACTGTGTAAAAAAAAATACACACACACATACACACACTGTATTTTTCTCTTCCTTTTCTAAAGAAATCTTGGTAAAAATGACAACAAGCACTGCCGTGGTCTCACGAACGCACCCCGCCTGCCCTGCCTTCTCCTCAGCGCCCTCCGTTCTCTCCCTCACTTCCTTCTTTCCACTCTTGTGTCGGGGCCCGCACATTCACGTTCGGGGCAGACATCCACAATACAAATAATCACCTCTTTCTGAGAATGAGTACAGAACTCAAAAGACAGCACAGCAGTAATGACTGCTTTTGAAATAAGATGACATTATGATGAAATCAATTTTCTTCCAACAGCACCTGTAAACATGGGTGTACCTGAAATTGGCAACTTTGTTCTCATTGGGCTATTTGGTCATTTCAGCAAAAACAATAAATGAAACATGATACATCAAATACGCATTCGAGTGACTAGGAGTTTCACAGGAAGCATCCCATCCAAACGGCACTTGCCTTTCCGGCTAACACACAGTATATAGAAGGCATGTGTTTATATGCCGAATATATTTGGGGTCTTTTGTCATTTGTGGGGAGAAAACATCAAATATTAAATGATGCAGACATTATCGTCCCTTCTTTACACAACACAAAAGTAAATGCACTGCCTTCATAGTAATTACATTCTTTATGCTTCTTGAATAGCTTTAATGGCCCTTCTTAACTCATCTATGCAGTACCTCAAAATATCCTGGTTCTATCTAGAGAAGCTTTCCATTTTTCAGCCATGCTTCCAAGGAGTTTCTTTCATCCTTTAAACCCAATAGTAGCTTCCTTTAATTTTAAGTAAATATGACAAAATGTAGGATGTGAGAAAAAGAACCAAATAAAAGATATTCTTTCAAAGGATCATAATAAAGACTTCTTGACTGCCCTGCTGTTGTTATAACTTAAAACGTATCTATGGCATCGATGCTCACTTATGAAGCTTGGACTACCACACCAGCCCTCACAAACCTGAAGATTTTTTCCTGGCTAAGAAGACAACCACCCTCTGGAAGACAGTAGTACTCTGGATATGGACAAGGGCTTAAAACAGGTAGGTTCTCTGTAGGACAAAAGGATTAACTATTTTTGTACTCAGTCATGTTTTAAAGGAAAAAATAATTTTTATCATTTAACCTCCATTCAAACAGCTAAACATTAACCAGTTTGATTATGCACTGCATTCAAATAGATCAGGCTTGAATCTAACAATTCTTTTCATTCAGCCAAAAACTTTATTTTGGAGTTAAAATATTGGCTATTACAATACAGTAATATCAAAGTTTGTGTGTGATAAAAGTGGTCTCTGAAATCAGCGATGGAAAGGAACACTATTCAACTGTGATAACAGATGCGGAAAGGCTGAGTAAGGCAGAGACAGGAAAGTGACCACTGGGATTTGGCACCATCGAGATTGTTGCTGATGCTGACAAGCAGTTTCAGTGGCACGACAAGGCACATGCCCAGTGAAGCAGATGGAGAAAATGGGATATAAAAGAGGAAATAAGCATGCAGATAGCTCTTCTAAGAGGCTTTGCTTATGCAGAGAAATAGGATGGAGAATTAAAAATGGAGAAGGAAAGGTTAGATGGAATCCACTAAAGTGTGCTTCTGTGCTAACGGAAAAGAGGTAGTAAAGGGGGAGACCCATGATGCACAGGGACCGCGGGGAATGATGGGGTTCAGAGCGGGGCGGGGGTGGTGGGGGGACTGGCCTAAGGTGGGGCAAGGGCACTCCAACCACTCTAACAGAATACAAGGGAGAAGGTATGCGTGCAGATAAGGACAGTCTCTGCCCGCAAACTATTCATCTTATTTGCTGATAAGATGAAGATGGAGGTCATGATGATTCATTTTCTTAATGAAGTATGAAGCAAGGTCATCAGCTGAAGCTGGGGGGCTGTAGGTTTAGAGAGAGAGGACAGGTGTGAAATGGTCATTTTGGAGAGTGGGAGAATGAACACACTAGGAAAATGCAGTATGTCTGTCAGGCTGGTTTGCACATCATTTGGAGAACTGCAGTCAGTTTAAATTGAGAATAATAAGTTACAACTTTTAAAAAACAATTTTTGCTCAAAATAATAGACTTTGATTTTGAAGTCCCTACACCCAGCTCAAGGAGCCATGCATAAAGAGAAATATCTAAACACTCCTAAGGTCTCTAGTGGACTCTGGTTTTCGTTACACTGATACAGATTTCCTTTGGTGAGAGTCATGACTTACTCCTGAGCAATGGGATATGGCAAGTGGATGGGACATCATTCCAATGATCATATTATGTTCTATAAGACTGTCTTGCTAGCAGGCTCATTCTACAGACTCTTTCCTTTGCTGGCTGTGAAGAAGCAAGCTGCTATGAGACCTACAGCACAAGGAACTGCAAAGAACTGAGTTCCACCTACAAACACAGGAGTGAAAAGCACCTCCTCCCCTAGTCAGGCCTCCAAATGAGGCCACAGCCTGGCTGACGTCTTAACTGCAGCTTGGTGAGCCACTGTGAGAGACCCCCAGCTAAGCTGTGCCTGGACTTCTGACCCACAGAAATCGTGAGAAAATAAATGCGGGTTGTTTTAAGCTACTAAGTTTTTAGTAATTTGTTACACAGCACAGAAAACTAATAGACTTAAATAGTAGTGTAGGAAACCAGCTTTGTATTCTCTCTGGGCATGAAAAATGTTGAAAGATGACCCCTTTGTGGATGCTTTCACGCCTGCTTCAGAGGTTCTCATCAGCACTGGGGACTTGTGTAGTTCCTTTGATGTGGTTACATGTACTTTTCGTAACAGTCACTTTCCTGCAGCTCCTTCCTTAGGAATCCAGTGGTCACCTCCTGGCTCTTACTGCTAGGGGCCCTCTGACCAGGACTTAGGCTGACCCCATGCCAGCACCCTCCCCCGTGAGCCTAAAACGGTCACCAGGAAACCGTCAAGGACCTTTTGGCCCAAACAGCTCTAGGAGGGCAGGCCCTTCTCCTCAGCCCATCCCTCTGCCCCAGCTTCTCTACACAGCAGTCCGAAGCCAGCAGCTCCACGGGGTCCCTCCAGCTGTAGGCCACTCCATGGAGCTGGCCCTGAGTCCTGCTGAAGCCTGCTCTCTCTACCCTTGAGGCGAAGGAGGGGGTGGTGACAGTCACGGCACGGCCACAGTTCACTTCAAAGACTGTCTTTTCTAGTCTTCTCTGTATTCTGTAAACTTCTTTCTCCTCGATCTGGTTCAAGAGCCAGGGACTCAGACTCAGTCACCGTACATGCTTCTGTGAACTCTGTGCATGGGGACTGGCCTCTCAATCGCTCTGCTCTGTGACATCTGCCGTGTCGGAAATCCCATCAGAATGGAGGCAGAAGTGCCACTGTAACCACCTGTTGCTTTCAGTATTCACAAGTCATCAAATAAGCAAATGACTCAGTGTTACTGTTACCATGCACTTCTCGCTGACATTTTAAAAAAAATCAGTGATATTTACATTCTTAGACAATTGTCAAGACTATGAATCCTATTTTAAAAATAATGATTCAATACCCTCAAACATTTTTTTATCTATATATCACGAGCAGAAATACAGAGACAGAAGCCAAGGGATCAAAATATTTTGCATTATGTAGAAATTCCAATTGGGGGTGGCAAAATGCAAACAGGCCTTATTCAAAATACAAAGTGTTCTCATACATTTATTGAACAAATGTTTGTTGAGCACTTTCTAAGTGACAGATTCTATTTTATTTAAACTTCTTAAACATTTAATTTTGAATTTGACTAGGCAAGTAGCTAAAAAAAAAGTATATGCATCAGAAGAAAAATGCACACTGGGATGTCTTAGAAATGCCTAATACTCCCGAATTACCTGAAAAGGCATTGCTGTAGTACCTAGACAGGGTCTGCATGATATCTTTTGAGTGCTGGGTCCAGGGTGCTATCTTTCTGTAAGTTTTTACACGATGAACAAGTTGAGAACCCCCATACTGAAGGGACAGGGTGTCCCCATGATCTTCATAGAGTTCCTCGAATAGCCTAATCAAAAAAAAATCCAAATATTAAAGAATTTTAGAAAAAGTATTACAAGTCACTCACTTAGCCACAGACTCAAAACGAGTCTTTTACTTTATAAATTCTCTGAGCCATTCCTTTCAAGTAGATTCTTCTACATCTTGAAGATAAGTACAAATACAAAATATTTTATATTTTACAGTAATAGCCTAATGAGCAACAAAGTCACAGAAGAAACTAAAAAGGCAGCAGGGGCACTAAAAACATAACCCAACGAAGATGGACCGAGCTGATTCGAAGAAGACAGCTAACTTGCCCTGACTGGTGTGGCCCAGTTAGGTGGGCTCCTGCAAAGCAAAGGGTTGCTTATTTGATTCCCAGTCAAGGCATTTGCCAGGGTTGCAGGTTTGGTCCCTGGTCAGGGCACATGTGAGAGGCAATCAATTGATGTTTCTTACATCGGTGTTTCTTTTTTCTTTTAAAAGATTTTAGTTATTTTTAGCGAGAGGGGAAGGGAAGGAGAAGAAGAGGGAGAGAAACATCAGTGTGTGGTTGTCTCTTGCAAGCCCCCTCCTGGGGACCTGGCCTGCAACCCAGGCATGTGCCCTGACTGGGAATAGAACTGGTGACCCTTTGGTTCGCAGGTCAGCGCTCAATCTACTGAGCTACACCAGCCAGGGCTGATGTGTCTCTCTCCCTCTCTTTTTCCCTCTCTTCCCCTCTCTAAAAATAAATAAATAAAATCTAAAAAAAAAAAAAAAAAAAGGGATGCCTAACTTTCTGCAGCCTGTCTGATCACTTTATCTTCCATGGCAGAATTTTCCTTTCTCTCTGAATTGCCTTGAGAAAAGAAGGACATGCTCTGATCACAGACAGATAAACCATATTCTTTCCTGGAAATACACATTTGAAACTTGTCTTCCTTCAAGTGCCTTTTAAAGACTTGGTGCTCTGATATCTGTGGATCCTGCTATTTATAAGCTGATCACTTCTCTTGACTGCCTTTCTGACGATCTCAGATGACAGGTAAGCGCTATCACTGTAGTTTCAAGAAACCCTACTTCATACAATGCCATGGATCCAATGGACAGGGAAGAAACCAATCCTTAATGAAGAATCAATCTTTTATCTATCTTCTATTTTTAATTCAAAATGTATGAAGGCACATTATCATTTTTTTATAATGTAGCCTGAACTTGTTTTTTTAAAAAACCCACTATTTTGGATTTATTTAAAGCACTTTGGAATTTTCTAAAGAACACAGCATTTATTGATAATTTCAAAAATCCATAGCAACAATACACAAGTACTTAACAAAAATCCATAGCAACAATACACAAGTACTTAACAGAAATATTTATTACAGAATTAACTTGCATAATTAGCAACATAATTTTTGAGGAGCTAAAAGTACAAATGAGTTCATAAAAGTCCTTATTATTAACCAGGTATGCTTTCTGTCATTACCAGCATTCAAAAGGCAGAAAATGAGGCTTACCTGACTGCATCTGTATCAAACTGCAGATTAGGCTTGTCAATCAATCCCAAGGAGTACAGCTGATAAGCCAGAGCACATTTTCCCACCATAAACTGCGCTGTGTTGGTGCGATCCAAACAGTCCACGCAGTTGGTTCGAAGGACACCAGTCTAAAGAGATACCTTAAGACTTTTAATCATTATTCAGTCACCAAAACAACTTCCATCCTACTTAGATTTCCTGTCCTTAAGAAGTGGAAGAAAAGCTATAGGTGGGGTGCTACTCCTGAACAAACAATGATGAACACTCCTTAGCCCGTGAAAGGTCAGAGTGGCCGCTCACTTACTGCTGCAACTGCATCATTACACCTTCTAGTTTGTATTTGCATTTTCTTCTTGGGTTTAACAAGATAAAACACATAACACTTTCCACACGCACCAATGACTAAAATATGTGCTTTTTTTCCTGATGTGCCTCCTTTACTGTAAAAACCAAATATTCAGGAGTTGAGGCCATATCATTCTTAAAGCATAATTAGTACCTATAGTGATCACACCTGGCTCATTTTCCAAAGTCATTCTAACTCATTCTTCCCACATTTCTGTTTATGTTTCTATTTTCAATAATGAAATGTATAATATATTTTAAAAACCTGTGGATCATTTTTATTTTTGCTGTACATCCTTTAGGATTTAAACTCCAGCAGTAAGGCTTTTAAAAATTACTCCCAAATGATTAATAATTCTGCATTAAACAAGAAGTATAACTCTCAATGATTGCTTTCAGAAAACAACATCTACTGTGCATTCTATTCACTATTAATATATGAATATAATGTCATCTATACCTGCAGGCGACCAGTGGGAATCACACATCCTCCTAGTTCATTCCACCTGTTTAAAAATACATGCTTTTAAAAACATGTTTTGATAATATAACCTGTATTCATGTTTGCTACTAGATCTTTATTAAGAATCAAATGAACAGACCTGCATGCACCAACATAATCAGCTGATTCTGCCTACTTTCATCCTTTTGGGCAGGTTAATACGCAAACAACTGGGATGGAAGGCCCTCCACGCTCCCCTCAGAGAGCCCAGGAAAGGGGTGCCTGACCTTGTCCCAGAGTCCCACACGCTGGCATTCTGTCTCCCATGTTCAACTGAAACCTCTCTTGCTTTAATTTAAGATGATATTTTGCTTGGTTTCTACAGCGATAAGTAGAATTACAGAATATCTTCCTATTAAAATCTTCCAAGCCTATCCTTCTCCCCTTAGTATCAGGATCCCGTACCTCCTCAGCTTTTCTCATTCCTTCCTTTGGCTGTTTTTGCATTCCTTATTATTTTCCTTCCTTCCTTATGTTCTTCTCCATGTGCTAATGACTGCATGGGGACATGTTCTAAGCACTCTATAATGATATTAATATTTTGTTTTTATTATTTGAAAGAAGATGCAGTGCAGAAAAGAGTTATCAGGCCTGCCTGCTATCCTCAGAAAGACCAGCTTACCAAGCTGTCGCCAGCCAGCATCTGAGTGCTCGGGCTCTCACCAGCCCAGAACAGACGAGCGGCTCACTGGGGCTAAACTGTTTGCAGAAACAACGTGGCTTCGCTGAACACCCCTTTCCTTCTGGGAGTCTGAAATTTTGGTACATGCCAAGCAGACTCCCTACGGGACCAGCCTCCAATTTAAAAAAATAAAACAAACCCCTGGCACTGGGTGTCCAATAATCTGTCCTAGTTGGCGACATTTCACACAAGCTGTCACCACAAGCAGCTGGGGGAATTAAGCATGTTCTGTGCAACTCCACTCAGAGAGGACTCTGGGAGCGTGTGTCTGATTTCCTCCAGGCTTTGCCCAGGTGCCTTTTCACTTTGCTGATTTTGTTCTGTGTCCTTTGACCGTAAAAAAATCACAGCCATGAGTATAATATGCTGAGTCCTCTGAGTTCTGGTGAATCACGGTGTCTAGTAGTGGTCTTAGAAACTGCCCATGACAGGTGCCATAAAATTCAAACTACAAAAAAGGATCACCTCTAAAGACATACACACAATTAGTCGGTTGTTTTTCTGCATTTTTTACCATTATAATTAACTTTATTAACTGAAAATAAAGTGTTCAAAATATATAATATTGGTTCCTTAAAAAGTAAATAAAACATGGATCCTTGATCTGAAGAAGCTCACAAAATATTTTGGTACATAATGGTAATGAAGAAAGATTTATGAGCAAGTAACTAACTACAGTACAATGATAAATATTATTTTTATTAAAATGTTAGTATTTAGTCTGTAAGAGAAAAATTTTCCTGCTCCTATTTAATACTGAAAAATAGATTTCATTGCAGAAAATTTTACTTTACAGAAATATTTTATGTAATGTTTATTTCATGAAGCAAGATATAAAAATTCCATGGCTTCCATCGCAAGGTATACAAGGTCTGTCCAGAAGTTATCCAGCCATGTAATATGAAAAATAGGGACATTTATTGAAGAAGATACAAGAAACATTGTACATAGGACAATGACACCTCAGTCCTCTTCAAAGTAGGCACCTTGGGAACTCACACAGTTCTCCCGATTGCCATCGGCTGCCCCATCATATTTTCCTGAATCTCACTGACATTCTGAAATCTCTTCCCTTTCAAAGGTGATTTTAGTTTGGGAAAAAGCCTGAAGTCGCAGGGCACAAAATCTGGGCTGTAGGGGGGCTTAGTCACCTGGGTGATTTGATATTTCACCAAAAACTCTGCATGAGAGGTGATGCATAAGTGGGCATGTTGTTGTGATGAAGCTGCCAATCACCAGTTGCCCATAGCTGTGGCCTTCTGAATCATTCAAATAATTTCCATGAAGGAATGTTCAAGCTTATTGCAAAATCTGATGCAGATTCTTTGCTCTACTCACTCAGTCATTTTGAACACAACGGCCACACAGTGCACATGCTCACTCAACAGTGTCTACTGCCCCCACTGACAGGTACGGTGAAGTCGTCACTGTTCACACATTTACATTCCAGTCCTCTCTCCTGAGCTGTGAAGTTATACTGATGTTGTGCAAACTGTTCTCAGTATATTGACAATGGCTGGACTTTTTCCGGACAGACCTTGTACAACCACTTGAGGAAATCTGATGCCCACAGGGAATGTTCATTACGTGCAGCTTGTCTCCCCAAAGGAATAAATCCATCCATCTTCCAAGTTAAGATGAGTATTCTGCTCATATTGAGAATAATTTTATCCATAGACCAAAATTCTTTGATTTATTTTAAGTTTTTAAACATCATACATACTTTTCATCTGGCCGCAAAATGCTACAGTAAGAATCGGGACGGTTCACAAAGAAGCCTGTTTTCTTCACCACACTTTCTGCGATCACATTCAGTCGATCGAGAACGTTACACAGTTTGCTGAGGAGAGGAGGAAGAAAGAGAAAAGTGAGAAGAACCCAAGATTTAATACCTACCTATCCCTATAGCTAAAGCAAATAAAGTCTACAGGAATGATATTCAGGGATTTAATTTTAGAAACCTCTGGTGTGTACTCAATGGGGACATGGAAGCAATTTCTAGAATATAATTTATACTCAATAAGTAACAAGATGTGGTGCGAAGAGACAGTAAGGGCCTGGAATTTAATATCGACTATTGGCAAGCCTTACTCTCGGCACATCACGTGCCTGCAAGAGCTTTTCCCAAAGCCTTTTTCGCCCCTCAAGAGTCAAGTCATTCACGTCAAGATGCATTTGTAAAATGACTGTGAAGAGAGCACAACACGTAGTGCAGGTGGCAGGTGAAGAAAACAGTGTGTGTGTCTCTCACTACATAAAAGGATTTAGAAAGAAGTATAATGAGTCTAGTGCAAAACAATACAGTAACATTTTTAAAAAGACCTCAAAATGAACCTACTGTTTGCCTGATGCCTAGTACATGAGTAAACTGACAATGCAGCGTTAATGACAGAAAGTTCCTTGGAGATGTCCTGAATCAGAGGGTGACAAGGAAAAGAGACGGGGAAGCACGCTGGGAGAAGTGGAGGGAAGGAGGGGCTGAAGGCCAGGAACAAAGAACGGACCTCGGCTGCCACACTGGGGGCAGCATGAAGTCCAGTTTTTCAGTAACAGGACAGATCTGGGAATAAAAAAGGTATTACGTTTTGGAACCAACCAGGTGATGGGGCTTTAGCATTACATCTAGGAGTTTGGATTTACCATAAGCACTCGGGAGTTACTGCAGGTTCATCCATAAGGGCGATCACCTGAAAGAGGTACCAGAGAAGGTGACCAAACAGGTGGAGAGAACAGAACAGAACAAAGTGAAATGAAGGCCTTTAAGGAAAGGAGTGGAGGAGAGATGCTCTGAAAATGACTGGCCACTTCAAAGAGACCTTGCAAGTGGCATAAAAAGTGGGCAAAAAAGGAGCTGGTCTAGTAATTTAAGCACTCAACAGTGCCTCAGCAGGTTCATGAAAGAAATTAGAAGAGTGACTTACTTCCATAGAGATCAGCTTTCTGCTATTTTACATCACAAAAAAAGGAAAACATCGCAACCAGACATAGTAATACGGACTCACCTTTTCGTGTACTTGGCCATGTCCCACGGAATGTAAATGATAGTGTGCTCAGGAGGGAGAAACTGGTTGAGGTATGTCACCGCAGCTACAAGTTCTTCACTCAGAATTCTCTCATGCTTTCTTTTCTCTCGTTCCTTTATCAAAAAGTAAACACTTTCAGTGTTCTAATTACTTTAAATCAGAGGAACAGACTTTTAACATTTTTACTTTTCAGCCAAGGTAAGGCAAAAAGTCTATCTTAAATGTACTGAAATGAAACCTACCTATGAAAATTAAAGTAATATAAATGCAAAGAAAGAAACACTTCATTGAATTTAAGCAACAGATAATGAGCTCTAAAGACTCCGGGAGATCAGATTTCTTCCTAGTAACATCCGGCAGCCTCAAGAAGCCCAGCTTACCTTCCACAGCCTTGGCCTACACCCTCCACACCCTACTGTTGCAGAAGAGAATCCCCAAGGACCAGAAGAAGAAACTCCCGAACTCCAGCCATTTAAGGACCACACAAATCGACTGGGTCTGGATGGGTGACGCCCACACTGGTGTACAGACAGAGCCTTTCACAGCCTTTACAAGTTTTTATATTTGACTCACAAAATGCCTGGTAAGGCAGCCAAGGCAGGTCGTCTCTTCCTTTTTACACTGTGGCTGAATGAACTGAAGCTGAGAGGCATTTATAACACTAACCCTTACTTTCTGCCTCCTGCCTGCGTTACCTCCTTAGATGTTACACAGCCTCCCATCCAGGAGGGGCAGTGCGTTCCTGTCCAGCTCTGTGGTTGGAGAGCTGGCTCTGACACTTACTAGCCACGTGGCCTTGGGCAAGGTTCTCAGCTTTCCTAGGCCTCCACTTCTTCATCTCTAAAATGGGGTGGCCATCACTTCCCCTTTACAGCATTCACGTGAGGTTTGAATGAGGTAAGACATGATAGTTAACATCTGGAACATGGTCAGTATTAATAAAAGTTAACTATTTTCATTGTTATCCTGACAGGTCTTCACTTAGAAACAAACAGAACAGTTAACCCGACAGCAGTGGCACTGACGTGGCCACGAGGCCCCGCCACTGGCCTCAAAACAAGTATACGCCGTTCTCCAACGTGGCGATTACTTTTCAGTTCCGTGAACTCAGTTATATAACCACTGTGAGGGTGTCTCTTTTGTACAGCTAAATGAATCCAATGAGAAAACAGTTTATTAAAAACAATGTTGTATCAGTTTAGGGTAAACATAGATTTAGCTTATTTTTACACCTGAGAAAATTAAATTATATATCTGGATTTTTTCTCAAAAGCATTTTATATCAACTAGGGAAACCAAAACTTTTTGAAATTCTTCTATCAAATCTGACATTTTAGCCCTGATCCGTGTGGTTGAACATTGTCCCACAAACTGGAAGGTTGCCAGTTTGCTTCCCGGTCAGGGTGCATGCCTAGGTTGTGGGCTTGGACCCCGGACAGGGTGTGTACAAGAGGCAACCAATCGATCTTTTTCTCCATCTCTTTCTCCTTCCATTCCCTTCTTCCTCTAAAAAAATTTTAAAGCTGGCATTTTATGAGATGGAGAGAAAAAATTATTTAATCAACCTTTGATCATCTCTACGCAAAGAATCTGCTTTTTGCATTGTCTGTCCATAGGGAATTAATGTGAGTGGATTGGTCAGTCAACCTTCTTAGGGTCACAGACCTCTTTAACAACCAAATGAAAACTTCACACAGGCAAGTGATTTGCGTATCACTTCCAGGGGCTCAGAGACCCCCTCTAACACCATCCGTGGCTCCAGATTAAAACCTCTGATGTACAGTTATGCTTGATCCCAGGCAGACTTTCTCTCGACCCTCAGGAGCAGCCCTGAAGGCGTATGGACAGATGGAAAATGTCTGTCAACCAGTGTCTCAAACTCCCACAGTCGAGGTGTCGGGGTTGAGGGTGAGGAGTTCACAACACAGGGCAAAAGAGAAAAGAAACCAAGAAGAGTATTTCACTTCAGTAACTTCACATGGAGGCGGGATAAAGAGTGAATATCTCTGAGTAGCATTCTACACACACACATTCCTTGACTCCACCACCGCAAGTTAATCAGGACGTCTTCCAAGGGAACTGAATAAACATCCTCTCTTATCCTATGAATAAAATAACTAATGACAAAAACAACAAAAATTTTCTTTCTATTCCACATATAGCCACTCAATCTCCACTCTATTTTTAGTTAATCTCTAGTTATTGCCAGGATTTTTGTGACAACAGTACAATACACTGGCCTTTAAATATTTTTTAGAATGTACTTCCGAGAAATCTGGGCCAAAAAAAAAACCACTTTACAAAATCACAAATATCAGATGTTATTTCTTGAATCTGTATATTTCACAGAGAATTATTTTAAATGTCACAGACTGAATCTCCATTTAACTATAGCTATCAGGACCCCATAAACCCTGGAGAATATCTACAATTTAGGTCGATGTTTATATTATAATAATACCTTACTTATACATTTACTAGAAAAGTGTTCATGACAGTCTTTGTTACTAGAGCTGTCCTACTTTAGTTTTTAAGTAATGTATAGTATAGCTACCATTCAATCACACTAGGCTGAGATTATAGTTTATTCAGCTATTGCCTTAGATTATTCTGAGTTGACAAGGAGAAAGATGTGAAAATGAAATTTCTGAATTAATGTGAACAAAAGCCTAGAAAATGATGTGTTTAATATCTGAACAATTTACTTTACAAAGTCAATCCCTGGTAGGATGCAATAATTACATAAACCAAAGAGCAACAACGGAAGCTGCCCAAGGCTCGCTCCTCACACCTTCCTCCTGCTGCCACTTGCAGGTCGTCTTCCTCCGAAGCCCTGGTTTAACACACACACACACACACACACAGCCCTGACGCTCACTGTTCTCTGTGATCCTGATAACACAATTCCTCCCTCCGTGGTTCGGATTTCTTTCTTTCCTCTCTTCCTAAGTACACGATGCCACTGATCACCCCTCTTCTCTCCTGTGCTTTATACCTCTCCTCAAGGATCTCAAACGGATCCTTCCCACAGTCGTTTAAACACATCATCGTGATTTTTCTCTCTCTCTTTCATCCTCACCCGAAGACTTTTTTTTCATTGCTCCTAGAGGGAGAGGAAAGGAGAGAAGAAAGGAAAGAGAGAAACATCGATTGGTTGTCTCCCATACATGCCTGGGACAGGGATTGAACCTACAATCTTTTGGTCACAGGATGACACGCCAACCAGCTGAGCCACACCAGCCAGGGCCTGATCTCTTTCTAAAAAGTGATAAAAATACCAACTCCTCTTCATGTTTCACTAAGTGCTCACCGTCACCACTGCTCACTTTTCACCCACACCTCAGCTGCCTCAGTCAATGCTGCTAACGCCAATGAGTATTTCTTCCCTTTCCATCTTACTTGACCCGCCCATATTTTCCACTTACTTCCTTCATCGCGAAACATGTTTTCTCTTCGTTTTCATAACATAGCACTCATTTGGTTTTCCTCCTCCTTTTGTCTGTGTTTTCTCTGACTCCTTTATGGACTCAGACCATTCTCACTGGACAGTAAGAGCTGGAGGTCCTCAAGACTGGACGGAAGGCTCTTTCCTCTTCTCTCTCTAGAACTTCCGTAGGGGCAACGCGCCCACGCCTTTAAAAGTCACGTCTCGGCCCAGCCCTCTCCTCTGAGCTTCCAGCTCACAAACGGACCACCTGTTTGCCATCGCCTTTTAGAGGACTCAGACACACATAACCTCGGCATGTCCAAACCACGCTCAGCATCTTCCCCCACAGACTGAGTCACTGTTTCCTGTGTCAGTGAATGGATGGCATCACCATCTATCCACTTGAGTACATCAAAATCCTAAGAACCAAGCCTGACATCTCCTTCTCCCTCATCTTAAATCCTGCCCTTCACCGAGTCTACCTCCTCTATCCACTTCTCTGCCTCGCTACCACACCACCACAGGACAAGCCAGAGTCACCCCTTTCCTCGGTAACTATGATAGCCTCCTACGTAGTCTTCCAGCATTGGCTTTAGCCTTGTACCAATGCATTTGTTCTCTACGTAAAGGCCAGGACAATGTTTTCAAAACATAAATCTAATCACAATCTTCTCAACCATGCAAAACCCTCGACGGTTTCCCATTACTCTCAGGACAAAGACCAGATTCACCTCTCTTCAGCCTCGTGTCACCGCAGGCTCTCTTGCCCGCATTCTCTGGGCCACAGCCACACAGCCTTTCCTTCCTCAAACACACCACGTCCCCTCCTGCTTCAGGGCCTTGGCACCTACTCCTCTGAGGTGAATACTGTTCTCTGGCTTTTGGACTACTTAGCGCCTGCTCCTTCGGCTGCACTGACTTACCGCTTCCTCAGGGGGCGCTGTAGGCTCGCACAGCCCCCTTTACCCTGCAACACTTCGCAGTCTCCTCCTCTGGACCATTCGCTCCGTGAGGGCAGGGACAGTTTCTGTCACTGTGTTGGCACAAAGAAAACCTTCAAAAACACTTCTTAAACAATGGACTAAATGAACACAGGATTTCTGGGGTTTTGAGTAAATTGAGTTAGATTTATTAACCAACTTCTCAGAATAACCTCAGACACTACTAGGCTGTTGGCCACTCCTGAAACAACAACACAGCCCTTGTCTTCCATACTCTCCCGGCTGCAGACTGAGAGTCTTTCTGCTCACTTGGTTGCAACGAACACAGATACAATTTATTATCTGGTCTCCCTGTCCTCCATCCTAGGCCTCTGACCTGGGTGCCTACGGATACATAAGACCTGGTGACCAGACAGCGCACTCTGACAAGGAAGCACAACTACAAGGCCATGACACCACTCTGTCCACCTGATTCCTGAGCCACAACAGCACTCCACCTTCTGAATCTAGCCTCTGAATCTTTAGGTCCTCTGACTATGCGTTAACTTGCCCAGGAGAGCTTCTGGATTGTCAAGGGAACTGGCTGTATCAAGGCCTGGCTGTGGCTGTTTGGTCTCCATGCTTCCTTCTCTAAGATGTCCCGGAAACTACAGCAGAATTTCACCCATATCTAGTTCACCCAAGGAAATCAGGGGACTGACACACTGCATCACACTCCTCCCTTGGAAACGTATCACTGATTCTCCTGGGTACGCAGGAAAGAGGCCACGTGCTATCTGAAGTCGAAGGACAGCGGCTTGGACGGCTCAACCACAGCGGGCCATCACAGCAGGCTATGTCGACAAGTCCCTCCTCTGGGGAAAGGTCCAGCAAGCTTGTTAAACCCCTCTGTGCTGAGGAAGAGGTTGTCCAGTGTGATTGAATTTCATAACCAGAAAGGTGAGCACATCATACCTTCACCAAATTCAAGATGATGATGGGGGAGCCAAACCTCTGGAGCATCTGGTCAAAGTGGAGGGCCGCCACATGTGCAAACGGGTCTGCCTGATCCACTACGGAGAAAAAAGTGATGAATAAATACCAGACAGGAAACTATAAAGCAAGAACAACAGTATAGGGTTTGGTTTTGTTACTTCATGTTTATAGAAATGCAATTCAACTAATCCAGTGGTCTGACTTCCCAAATTCCTCTTGAGCTTATCAAAACACTAATTCATCATGTATTTTTTGAATTTGAACAATTTTTACATTTCTGAAGTAAACTATAAATAATATACTAGCAGCCAAAAGCAAAAAAAAATATAAAGTCATTGCAAAAAAAAATAATAAAATTATCTTCTTTCCAGTACTGAAAGTTTGTCAAAACATAAGCATTTTATGAGATTTCTGTGACAAAGTCAAGCATCTCTAACTGTGGGTAAAGAAGAAGTGCTACTGAAAAGACCGTTCCACGTACAAGTAATAGGTGGTTTAGGCATCATGGTTGAGATGTCCTGAGACCAGTACAAAGGAACTGAGCCTCTCACTTGCACGTAAGAAGAGTAACTTCCTGCAGCAAAAGACATCACAGAAGCATCGCAGAGTATCTGTTCAGTTTCCACTTCATTTGCAACATCACCCTGAAAGAAAGGTACGTTTATAGGTATTTTATGTTCTTAGAATGTTTTAATGAAAAAAATTTCAAGTATATAATTAAATTATAATTCCTATTCTTGGAATGTTTTGAAAGAGATAAATGTTGATCAATATTGTGTACATTAGAAAAGGAAAATCATTAAAATGCAATCAGGGAAAGCAATTAAAAATAGCAGCGAATGGACCAGGAAAAATTCAAGGAAATAGCCAAATAATACGAATAGTAGAGAACATCGTGAGTGACACAAATGGCAGAAAGGGAGAGGAAGGAAAAAAAATGACATGGAATTATTCAGGAGGTTAGCGAGACTAGTGGAATATAAAAATTCAGCTCTGAAGACCAAGGAGAAATGAAACAAAAAGAGTGAGACTCACATAATGTCTGATGGACAGAAGAAAAAAAGTCTTGAGGTGGTTTTATCTATAAAAGTATGTAAGGATATGACAAAAATAATTTTAGAGGCATTAATAACAGGTCTGTTGGGTTACCCTCTGAATATTTAAAACTAAATAATATACTACAAAATTCTGATTTTTTTAAAGCACCAGTTGCAACTATTTTCATTGTTGATATAATTTTAAGAACAATGTTGCTATTTTAAGCCAGGATCAACACCCAACGTCTCGATCTGTCCACTCAATCACATATCTGCTTAAGACTCACGTTGTCTATTGCAAACAGAGACTGAGCACTCAAGGGGGATTCCATGGCTGACGGCATGATAGATAAAATTTTGTTGTTGTTATGCTGGTGGTGAACAGAATACGGAGTCTGCCCTGAGCCAAACCAAAGCAGAGGGAAGAGGGTGAAGGGTCTCCCTTGTCTTGCTGTCCTTATTCTTCTTCTCAAGGATGCATTTCCAACAACCAGTCCCCTCCATTTATTCCTTTGCTATTTTAGTCTCTACACTAAATATGTTCTGCATTTTTTCATATATTACAGAAATGGTTCATCCTCCAAAACATTAGACATTTCATAACTCCCTAAGGCATTGCATAAATTGCTCAAAGACAGCTGATAGTTCAGAACAGCTGTATATTAGTCCTATTTCTCAAAAATTTCGGATACTCTGGAGAACCATTCCCTTCATAATGTCCCATACTAAGACACTGCACTTTCTAAAATTCTGCTCTGCTTCATCTGTCAGCAAAGCTGATGGAAAAGGTCAAGAGGCCAGCAGCGCTGCTGTTTTTCCCAGCTTACCTCACAGTTCGCACCTCTCTTGAGAAAACGGGTCCCTGCAAACTTACTGGATCTTCTGGCTATCAGAGTGACATACACTGGTCGTCCATAGATCAGCAGCTCTTAGAAGTCAAGTTAAAGCTGTTTAGCATTCATGAATGACACACCAAAACGACAGCATCATTACATCAAAAATACACATTTAAATACATCTTGTCAGGTGGGTTAAAGAATACCAAAAGCTCCACCCAAGAATGAACAGCATTGGGTCCAACTGTTCTTCCAAATTATGCAGATATTTAGGGCAAAACGAGATCTCCCCCAGGAGTGCTTTCTAGGAATTTCAGGGGAAATGGTAACCAGGCATAGGGATACTGGCCAAGGAGAGACCTGGTCTGTCTTTGTAGCCAACTAAAGGATGTAAAGAGGTACAACTCATCCTTCCTTAGCCTTCAGAGATCATACACCTGTCACCTGACAGGCTATTTAAACTATGAAGCAATATATAAAACTGAGAGAATGGAGTGAGTACAAAAGCAATCCAAACCGTCACCTGCCTGCAAAAACTGAACACTGTGAACTGTTTAACCAACACACAGCTTATTGATACGTCACCTCATTAAACTTGCTAAGTCTGTTTCATTTTCTGCAGAATGGTGTAAGTACTAATAAGTAACTAATTTTATTAGGTTGGGAAGACCAGATTAGGTAATGTGTATAATAGTTTCTGGCCTGTAGTAAATGTTTAAAAAAAAGTAATTACTTTTATCATCATATAGATATCCAGAATTCATTAAATACTTGATAACTAGGAGACTAGAGTCATCATTTAAACTAATGAGCTTTAAAATTATAATCTATGGTGGTAGTTGCTACCTTAAAAAAGCAAACATTTATTGTGCTTAATACAAGCAGGCCTTGAGTTCTCTTAGCCACACAAGACACTTTAGAGTGATCTTTTCTTTTTGGTGTCCTTGGCGATGAAAACCTTGTGTTCTTCCCAGGTAGATTTTCTTACGGAAACAGAATAAGTAATTCAGGGCCAAATCTCATTATTCAGTGAATAATCAAGCAGATAATACCACTCACTGGTTGAGAATGATGATAAAGTAATAAGCCTGATTTTCAAGTGCAGCACATAAAGTCTCACCCATCTTCATTTCAAAATTCCTGTGCCTTTATCTAGCCTTTCCGGGCCCTCAATTGCCGCAAAGAAGGCAGCCCTGGCCCTCTTCAAGGCCACCCCTCCAGCTGAACCCCTTGATCCCACTCCTCTGAAAGGCTCTGGGGCATGAAAACATAGTATTGGTCAATAACATTCAAAACAACCATTCCTTTAAAGTTTTCATGACAGATCTTAAAAAAAAATCTAAGTCACAAGGAAGCATGTCAACTAGATAGCATGCTAGGTACACAAAAGCCCTACCAGGGGTGTCCAACCCTTCGGGATTTCTGGGCCACACGGGAGGAAGAAGAGTTGTCTTGGGCCACACATTAAATACATTATGATGCATAATCACAAAAAATCTCATGCTGTTTTAAGTAAATTTGCGATTTTGTGTTGGGCCACATTCATAGCCACCCTGAGCCGCGCGTGGCCTGCGAGCTGCAGATTGGACACCCCTTTAGGAGTCAAAAAGGGATAGGAAAACCTAAATACCACTTCTAGGAAATACGCACAGTGCCTTTATAAACCTTATAATAGCACTTTCTTGGAAGGTTTCAACACAGCTAGCAATTAAATGAAGGGGGGAAAAGGATTTATAAAATTGAACTCATTGGTTTAACCCATGGCTACTACATTTAATCTATCATATGCCTTTCCAATCCTGGCCTCCATTACATTATGCCTGAACCACTGTGAGTTTCTCCTAGCTCAAGTCCCTTGTTCTCAAGTCTCATTTTACTTACTCTAGCTTGAAAATGGCTGTCAACTCAAAGCTTCCTAAGTGCTAATTTGTATATCACCTTCTTGAAAAAAGTACTTTCAAAAGTTCTAGCACCAAACCCAAAGTCCTTAGTCTGGCCATCAAAGCAACCTGGTGACTGGCAATCTGACTCCTCCCCAGCAAGCTCCTTCCCACTAGACTGTACCTCCCAGGGGTTTTAAATACCACAAGCCACAAAAATACATCCATGAACTTCTACACCTCTACACTCACAGTGCTCCCAACCCATGATCTCATTCCCTGCTCACTGCTAAGGCCTGACTTTTGTTAGGCCCCAGGCCAAGTTCAAGTCTTCCTATGAGCCCTCCCCACCCTCCCTACCTGTCAGAGATTCTGCTCCCTTTCTCAGGTGAGAATGATACTTATCACCTCTGTAACTTACGATGCACAAGCTATTTTCTTCCTTGTTTTTTATCTTTCTCTGTACATATTAGATCTATTCAAGTGATTTATATTCCTTTTCGCAGTTTTACTACATGGCATCATGGGTAAGTTTTCCTGTAGGATACATAGCATGATAATTATAATCTTATAATTCATAGACAGCTTTCTACAAATTGGTACAGCATAAGTTTAATAACATGTATCTTAATTTTTTTAAAAAGGATACTTGACTGCCCGCAGAACCCGTGAATGATATACAGCAGCCAGTCACGATGCACAGCGTTCTTAACGACATCCAAAAGCTCACCATTCCACACGTACTTCATATAAGGCTCACTGCAGATCCCAAACACACCTGAGAAATGAAAGTCGGGACCAGAAAGATAAGGCAGTTGGTTGACATTCAACTCATTCTTAAGACCTTAAACTTCTGTTTTTAACTTCAGAGTAAGATGCCTGATTGATCGCATTGCCATTTTCAGTAGATATCATTCATATCACTGTCCCTAAAGCTGTGCTAATACTACACACAGTCAAAGAAGAAACACATTTTTTAGTTTGTGAGAGTTTTAACCTAAGAGAAAAGGAAGTGACAGGGAAAGTAAGGCCGCAAGTACAAACACATGAGTGAGGCTGCGTGGCAGCACAGAGCCGCGTTGGGGGCACTGCTCTGGGGGCGCAGTGCCTGAGTCCAAATGCTGACTCTGCCTCGCACCGGCAGGGGGGCAGACGCGACCACAAGCGTCCCTTGCCATCTCCGTGCCCCGGTTTCCTCACCTGTACCTGTACCATGTGGTTGTTGGAAAGAGGAACTAAGTCGATAATGTGTATAAAGTGCTTAGAACAAGCCTGGTGCCTTAGTGATACTTCCGTAGTGGCAGTCATTGTACCAGGCTTTTTCTACACGGAGAAATTAATTTCATCAAAAACAACGTCGTCATATCTAGACTTGTCTATTGAACATCAGAGTTTTACAAAAGTTATATGAAGCGCAAAACCATATTTAAAGATAATAGTTCAAAACACTGCAACAGTTCTGGATAGCAGACAATCGATAGTATCTTTTTAAACTTAAAACATGATGTGCCAGGAGTGTTTATACACTATGACAAATACCCTTGCTTTGATTCACAAAAACTAAATCTTCTCTGACCTTTCAGTGCATTACACAGAGCATGCAGAGCATAGCTCCGGGTTAGAGTCCTGTCTTTGCCACTTACCAGCTCTGTGACCTTTGGTAAGTTACTTAACATCTCTGAGCCTTAATTTGCCAAACTGTAAAATGATGATCCTACTACTACTCATCTCAGAGACACTGTTTGGATTAAATAATACGTGTAAAGTAACTAATACACTACTTGAGACAGCAGAGACTTTTAAAAAATGTATTATTTTCCTTTTCTGCCTACCCACCTACCTTCTACCCTCACTCTCTGTTTCCTGTCAGGTTCCCTCTGTGTGGCAGGAAAATAACGACACGCCCTCCATGTCTATGTCCTAATCACCGGAACCTGTGAATACGTCACATTACACGGCGAGGAGGAATTAAGAGTTACAGATGGAACTGGGATGCTAATCAGATGACCTTGAGATGGGGAGATTATTTTGGATTATCCAGTTAGGTCCAATGTAATCGGGCCCTTATAAATAAAGAGGAAATCGGGGGTGTCATAGCAATGTAAGATGAGAAAAAACTTGGCTGTCCACTGCTGGCTTTGATGATGAAAAGGGGCCATGAGCCAGGAAATGCAGGCAGCCTCTAGAAGGTGGAAAGAACAAGAAAAGGAACTTCTCCCTAAATTTTCAAGAAAAGAATGCAACCCTGCCAACACCCAGATTTTAGTCCACTGAGAACTATTTTGGACTTTTGACTTCCAGAAGATAATAAATTTGTATAGTTTTAAGCCATTAAGTTTGTGGTAATTTGCTATAATAGCTATAAAACCTAATACACACTGTTATTCATATCTACCAAGTGGAATTGCTCTAAAGATAGTAAAAAATTATGTGGCATTGTAAGCTTAATTCAGATCCCAAAACAGATACTCAAATATTTATTTGGGGTGACATGCAGTGCTCATTTAGTACTTCTTTAAGCTTCTCTATTACTAAGGGAGATATTTAGAAGAAATGATGCACAAATATTCAGGCACACATTACCTTAACCTCCATCTGGATCTAATAGCACAGGTTACAACTCACATATCTGAATCAGGGCACATCTATGGGATCTGGATGTTCTGGGCTAGGGAGCGTGCACTGGGTTTGATCCTGGCTCACGTTACAGTCAATCTAATAAAACAACAAGAGCTAAAGGCAATGACAGAAATGGCATTCGGTGTCCGTAACAGCCTGAGTCGTCTTAGGGTGGACCAGAACCTTCGGCAAAATGCTAACAGGGCACAGCCCCTTCCTGAGGGTCCTGCAAGGACAAACTTTCTAGAACTTTACATTACATTCTATCTCCTGCACCCACAACTTCATCAGTAGTATTTAGGCTGCATAGAGCAAGACGCTATTGACTTACTTTGTTTCCATAGTAAGTCCAGTTCAGCTAAACTGCCTTATTAGCTTTAAGTTTGAAACGACTCCTTCACAACATTTGCTTTAGCAATGCCTCTGGTTTTAGAGTTCTAGACCAAGCCCAACATCTAGGGGTAAAGCTACCAATTCTGTTGTGTGACTGGTTAGTCCAGGATCTCCAGAGTCACCCTAGAATAGTCACACAAGGGTACTGCAGTGATCCTACGGTGGTCCTGACAGAAGCAAGGCCTATTGAGGGGCCCATGGGCCAGCTGGGACCCAAGTAAGAATAGCCTCTGACCTGCTGCACTGGTTCCTCTGGACACTGGTCACGTGGTCTCAGTCTCGGGCCTCAGTTTCCTACTTAGTCTTTATTTCTTTAAGAGTGCATTATACCAACTGAGCAGTTTTTATGAGGATTAGGGACTTTGTATGTAAATGTCAGGACAAAATAGACAGCCCACGGTAATTATTTCCTAAAATTCAGCCCTTATTAAACTGGTAACTATGAAAGAAAATAACGTGGTAGTACATATTCTCCAACACTTAAAAACAAAATTCTTTATCCTAACTTCACCAAAGTTTAGACCTGAATGTATTCTATAAAAAGTACATGAACACTTGCTATGAAATGTCAGCATACAATTTTCTGGCTAGCCCACAAATAAAATCGCCTAGTGATTAATGATCTCTATGAAAATGAATGGGTCAAGTTCATCTATCCGAAACAACCCCATGTAAGGACAAAGGGCAGCGAGGGATGGAAGTATCTGAGGGAAATGTGAGAATTTAACGAGATGCCGTTTCACAGAGGCCACATTTACATACACCAGATATGCTGAAAACCACCTACCACTTCCACCCTGAGTAATTAATCCTTCATCTTCAAAGATGTCAAAACTCTCCTGGCGAGTCTGGGTCGTTTCTGACTTCAGCATCTCCAGGGGCATTCGCAAGACAGTGAGATTGTATTGAAGTGAGTGGGACAAATCATAGCTGTAACTGAGAACAGAGCTGAAACTTAATAGGAATTACAAAAGCAAAACATATTGGGGTCTTGGCTCCCATATGCTATTAAAAACTGTGAATGAAATTAATTAGCACCTGTTACATTACCTAAAACAAGGCTGTTCAAATAAGTACTATAAAACATAGTAAACCATACATGTAATTGGAAATTTAAAAATCATTTCATGACCTAAGCATTTGCATGACTAGAAATACACAATACAATGCAAGCAGCCTGCACTCACTGATTTGTAATGGGCCTTTTTTGCTT
>PVJI01015348.1:0-41120 GCA_004026765.1 Micronycteris hirsuta | reverse complement strand
TTCCCAGATCTGGCAAAGGAAATAGGCTTCCTGGAAATCCAAGAAGCTCAGAGAACCCCAAAGAAGCGGGACCCAAAGAGGAACACACCAAGGCACATCATAATAACATTACCCAAGGTCAAGAATAAGGAAAGAATCTTACAAGCAGCAAGAGAAAAAGAGACAGTTACCTACAAAGGAATCCCCATAAGACTGTCAGTGGATTTCTCGAAGGAGACCTTCCAAGCAAGAAGGGGCTGGAGAGAAATATTTCAAATCATGAAGAGCAAGGGACTACAACCAAGAGTAATCTATCCAGTAAAACTTTCATTTAGAATGGAAGGGCAGATAAGGTTCTTCTCAGATAAGGTCAAGTTCAAGAAGTACATCATCATGCAGCCTCCACTATATGAAATGTTAAGAAGTTTCGTATGAGGACTCAGGAGCGAAGGCACTGAGGCCAGATCAGCTACCGGGGAATTCAGATCAGTCACAGCCAAGACGCTTGTGAGGTAAGCAAGCAAAATACAACCAGAGAAACAAAATAGAACCAGAGACATTGAAGTTTAGAACATTCTGGCAGTAACCAGAGGGGAGAGGGAAGGGGAGAAGGGGGACAAGGGTATTCAGGAACTGCTATAAAGGACACATGGACAAAAGCAAGGGGGAGGGTAGAAGCAAGGGAGGGAGGTGGGTTTGCCTGGGGTGGGGTGAGGGGAGGGTAAATGCGGACAACTGTAATTGAACAACAATAAAATAATTAAAAAAAAAAAGATTGAAATCATATCAGGCATCTTTGACCACAATGCTATGAAACTAAATTCAAACACAAGAACACTGAAAAAAACACAAAGACATGGAAGCTAAATAACATGTTAATGGGTCAACAATGAGATCAAGAAAGAAATCCAAAGATACCTTGAAACAAATGAAATTGAGGACACAACAATCCAAAATACATGCGGCACTGGGAAAGCAATCCTAAGAGAGAAATTCATAGCATTACAGGCCTGTCTCAAAAAACAAGAAAAAGCTCAAATAAACAATCTAACTTCACACTTAAAGAAACTTGTGAGAAAACAACAAAGCCCAAAGTGAGTAGAAGGAAGGAAATAATAAAGATCAGAGCAGAGATAAATAGAGTCTAAAAAATGATACAAAAAGTCATGAAAAGATAAACAAGTTGACAAACTTTTAACCAGGCTCATCAAGAAGAAAAGAGAGGGACACAAATAAAATCAGAAATGAAAGAGGAGAAATAACAGCTGACACCAAAGAAATACAAAGGGTTGTAAGAAAATATTATGAACAATTCTATGCTAACAAATGGGACAACCTAGACAAAATGGGTAAATTCCTAGAAACATACAATCTTCCAAAAATAAATCAGGAAGAATCAGAGAATCTGGATAGATTACACCTAATGAAATTGAAGCAGTAATTTAAAAAACAAACAAACAACAACAAAAAAAAAACCTCTGAATAAATAAAAGCCCTGGACCAGATGGCTTCACAGGTGAATTTTACCAAACATTCTGAGGAAAAACTAACACCTCTCCTTCTCAAACTATTTCAAAAAATTTCAAGAGGAGGGGAGGTTCCCAAATTCATTTATGAGGTCAGCATTATCCTAATTCCAAAACCAGATAAAGACAGTACAAAGGAAGAAAATTGTAGGCCAATACCCCTGATGAATATAGATGCTAAAATCCTCAATAAAATGTTAGCAAACAACTGAATACAGCAATACATCAAAAAGTTCATACAGCATGATTAAGTGAGATTTATTCTGGGAAAAGAAGGTTGGTATAACATTCGCAAATCAGTAATTGTGATTTACCACATAAACAAAATGAAGGATAAAAAAACCACATGACCATATCAATAGAAGCAGAAAAACCTTTTGATAAAATCCAGTACCGATTTACGGTAAAAACTCTCAGCAAAGTGGGATTAAAGGGAACATACCTAAAGATAATAAAGGCATATAAGACAGACTCACTGCCAGCATCATACTCAATGGGCAAAAACTACAAGTGTTCCCCTTAAGATAGGGAACAAGACAGGGATGTCCTCTTTCACCTCTCTTATTCACATAGTACTAGAAGTCCTAGTCACAGCAGTCAGACAAGAAGAAGAAATAAAAAAAAATCCAATCTGGAAAGGAACAAGTAAAACTGTCTTTATTTGCAGATGATATCATACTGTACATAGAGAACCCCAAAGATTCCACCAAGAAACTACTAGAATTGATAAATGAATTCAGCCAAGTAGCAGGATACAAAGTTAACATCCAGAAATCAGTTACAATTTTATATGTCAGTAACACAATAGCAGAAAGGAAATTAAGAAAACAATCCCATTCACACTTGCTTCAAAAAGAATAAAACACCTAGGAATAAACCTAACCAAGGATGTGAAATACCTGTACTCAGAAAATTAGAGGGCACTGAAGAAATTTCAAGAAGATGCAAATAAGTGGAAGCACATGCCGTATTCATGGATAGGAAGAATGAACATCATTAAAATATCCATGTTATGCCCTGGCTGGTGTAGCTCAGTGGATTGAGCGCAGGCTGGGAACCAAAGGGTCCCGGTTTGATTCCCAGTCAGGGCACATACCTAGGTTGCAGGCCAGGTCCCCGTGAGGGGCAACCATACATTGCTGTTTCTCTCCCTCTCTGTCTCCCTCCCTTCCCCTCTCTCTAAAAATAAATAAAAGTAAAATCTTTTTTAAAAAAATCCATGTTATCCAAAGCTATCTGTAGATTTAGCACGATTCCTCCTATCCAGATTCCAATTACATAATTCACAGAACTAGAACAAATATTTCAAAAATTTATATGGAGCCACAAAAGGCCCCTCATAGTAACATCGATCCTGAGAAAGAAGAACAAAGTTGGAGGAATCACACTACCTAATGTCAAACTATACTATAAGACCATAGTAATCAAAACAGCATAGTCATGCTATAAAAACAGACACACAGGTCAATGAAACAGAATAGAGAGCCCAGAAATAAACCCATGCCTTTATAGTCAATTGATAGTTGACAGAGGAAGCAAGCATATATAGTGGGCTAAAGATAGTTTATTCAAAATGTGGTGTTGGAAAGATTGGACAGATACATGCAGAAAAAATGTATCTGTTGTATCTGGTATAAAGTTAAGACCACCTTCTTACACCACATACAGGAATAAGTTTAAAATGGATCAAAAACTTAAATGTTAGACCTGAAACCATTAAAATCGTAGAATAAAACATAGGCAGCAAAATCTCGGATATTGCTAATAGCAATTTTTTTTATTGGATATACCTCCACAGGCAAGGGAAACAAAAGAATAAATAAATGGGATACATCAAACTGAAAAGGTTTTGCACAGCAAAGGAAATCATCAACAAAATAAAAATACATCCCACAGAATGGGAGAACATATTTGCTGATACATCTGATAAGGGGTTAATATCCAAAATTTACAAAGTACTTTCAAAACTCAACACCCACAAAACAACCCAATTAAAAAATGAGCAAGGACCCAAATAGATACTTCTCCAAAGACACACAGATGGCCGACAGACATAAAAAGATGCTCAACGTCACTAATCATCAGAGAAATGCAAATTAAAACCACAATGAGATGCCATCTCACACCTATCAGAATGGTTATCATCAATAAATCAACAAATAACAAGTGCATAGAGAAAGGGGAGCCCTTTTGCATTGTTTGGAATGTAGACAGGTGCAGCCACTGTGGAAAGAAATATGAATAGAATTCAAAAAATTAAAAATGGATCTGCCTTTTGACCCAGTGATTCCACTTCTGGGACTATATCCAAAGGAACCCAAAACACTAATTTGAAAGTACATAAGCACCCCTAAGTTCATTGCAGCATTGTTTACAATCACCAAGATATGGAAGCAGCCCAAGGGTCCATCAATAGATGAGTGAATAAAACTATGGGACATTTACACAATGGAATACTACTCAGCCTAAAACAAGAAGAAAGTTTTACCCTTTGCAACAGTAAGAATGGACCTGGAGAACATGATGCTAAGTAAAATAAGCCAGTCATAGAAAGACAAATACCATATGATTTCACTCATATGTGGAATCTAATGAACAAACTGCACTAACCAGCAAAACAGACAGACTCATAGATGGAGAGCAAATGACAGCTAGTTTGGGGGTGAGGATGAGGTTAGGGGGTGGAGGAATTGAACAAAAAGGAAAAAGGACTCATGGACATGGACAACAGCCCTGGACAGCCAGAGGGAGGGAGGTATAAGGGTATAAATGGTAATGGAAAAACATTCAATAAAGATTAAATTTGAAAGGAAATCAAAGAAACCCTGGCTGGTGTGGCTCAGTTGGTTGGCGTATCATCCAGTAAACCCAAAGGTCATGGGATCGATTCCTGGTCAGGACACGTACCTAGGGTGCAAGAGGCAAGCAATTGATGTCTCTCTGTCACATTGATGTTTCTCTCCTTTTTTCCTCTCTTCTACTGTCTCTAAAATCAGTAAGCATGTCTTCCTGTGAGAAAAAAAGAAAGAGCCCTAGCTGGTGTAGCTCAGTAGGTTGGCTATTGGCCTGTGAACCAAAAAGTTGCTGGTTCAATTCCCAGTCAGGGCACTTACCTGGGTTTCAGGCCAGGTCCCTGGTTGTGGGCGTATGAGAGGTAACCACACATTGATGTTTCTCTCACACATCTGATATATTGATGTTTCTCTCCCTCTCTTTCTCTCTCCCTTTCCCTCTCTCTAGAAATGAACAAATAAAATCTTTTAAAAAAATAAAATAAGAAGAAAGAAATCAGAAGTCTTGGCAGCAATGAAAGAATTAGGAAAGATCACCAAGAGCAAAGATGTATCATTAGAGACCATAGCTAAGATATCCATATCCTCGTATTCCCAAATACTGTGTACAGATAAAAAAGTTGGACAATGATGAAGGCTGATAGGAAAAACATTGATTCATTTGAAATATATAGTGTTGGAGGAGAACTCTACAGATATCCTGGACTGCCAGAAGTATAAAATAAGTGGACTTACTGCAAATTAAGCCTGAATCATCTCTGGAGGCAAAAATGACGAAACCAAAACTGCCCTACTTTGGGCACATTATGAGAAGGCAGAGTTCTTTGGAAAAGACAATAATGCTGGGGAAAATAGAAGGCAGCAGGAAAGGAGAAAGCAAATATAAGATGGACTGACTCCATAAAAGAAGCCATATGTGTGACTGTACGGGATCTGAGCAGGGCTGTTGAGGACAGGATGTTGTGAAAATCAATCATTCGAAGGTCACCAGGAGTTGAAGCTAATTCAATGGTGTGTAACACACACAAAACAGAGTTAATAGTTTCCTGATAAAATTCTTATGAGCCCTGGCTGGTGTAGCTCAGTGGATTGAGCGAGGGCTGGGAACCAGACGGTCCCGGTTCGATTCCCAGTCAGGGCACATGCCTAGGTTGCAGGCCAGGTCCTCTGTGAGGGCCATGTGAGAGGCAACCATACATTGCTGTTTCTCTCCCTCTCTGTCTCCCTCCCTTCTCCTCTCTCTAAAAATAAATAAATAAAAAATCTTTAAAAAAATAAAAAAATTCTTATGAAAGTTAAAGGATATAATGTACATAAACTACTTTGTGAAATACTTGCTAATAGTAAGTACTCAAAGAAAGGTACCTTTATTGATATCAAGTCATATATACATCTTTGTTGACAAGATAGAAAAATTTGGGCTGTGTTACTTTGATTTGTATCTTGTACCGAAAAAGTTCATTAAAAATTTTCTCGTGGAAGGTCTCTAATAATATTCCTTAGGACTTTTCTCTTGACCTTACTGGTCAACATTTTTATCCTTAGATTGAAAATACTGAAGACATAGTTACTAAACTCATAAATATTAGATAAATGTTGGTTAACAGATTGGGATTTCAATGAAATCTCAACAGTCTAGAAAAAAGTGGACTGTAGCCAGAAAGATAAAATTTAGTAGAGATAAATCTAAAGTCCTGCATTTAATTGATTAAGAGTTAATTACTTGAAAAAGTAGGATGGAACTTACCTAAAGTTTTCTGCAAAAAGTTCAAATAAAAAATATAAGGATGAGTGGGTAGAGCATGGGGTCACTGAAACGATTTTGTATGATATTGTAATGGTGGGTACATGTCATTTTACATTTGTCAAAATCCATAGGCTATACAAAATAAAAAGTGAACCCTAACTTTAAAACTATGAACTTTAGTTAATAACATATCAATATCGGGTTGTCAATTGTAACAAATGTACTACACCAGTGGTGGCACACATAAACTAATTACTAAAATTCTGTAGCATACCAAAAGATATATTACATTTTTTGCCAGCCTGAAAAAAAAATAGGTATAATTTTGATTCATTCACACTGGACAGCTCTTGTTGTGTTAGCTGTTATAATTTTTTTATTTGACAGTGTAAGGGAAAAGAGGTCTGTGCCCCTGACTAAATAGTCAGGTGTTGCATGTTTTAAGAATTCTTGTGGTGCACCAGTTGAAAATTACTATACTACATCCATGTTAATAATACAGAAAATTGTGTGACTGTGTGTGGAGGGTGAGTAGGGTATATGCAGATGCTGTATTTTCTGCTCATTTTTTCTGTAAGCCTAAAACTGCTCTTAAAAATAAAGTCTATTAATTTTTTAAGAAGAATTTATCTATAGCTAGCTAGCTAGTTATCACACTGAAATGGGGCTGCTACAAAGCTAATGTAATTTTTGGCTAAAGAAAGTAATATTGTTACCCTAGTTCCTAAGTATTACCAAAGGCCACTAATATGATGAATGGTTTGGAAGCCATATCGTGAGAAAGGGAGAGAACTGAATATTTTGTTGGGGAGCAGAAAATGTAGTAGAGGCAGCATGATGGAGGACTTTTGATGTTTAAGGACGCTTAGTGAAATGAGGAACAGATTTATTGCAGATATTGTAAGCAAGGACAATTGGTGAATGTTATAGGCCAGAACATCGAGTTTCTATTCATAGGAAAAGAATAACCTTTTAACAGATAAAATGAAATAACTCAGTCATTGAAAGTAATCAAGCAGTGGCTGGATACTTGAAAAATATCCGTGTTGGGACAGTGGTTTAATTTGATACCTCTGAGTTTCCTTATGGCTCATAAGATTATATAATCCCTTGACCTTTGCCATGGAGTTTAACAACATGTGAAAAAAATACAGCAGTTGTTGTCATTATCAAACAGGAGAATTAGGATTTTTGCTGTGATAGGAAGATGTTAATGCTGCTTTTTTCTCTGAGATATGTCAGGGCTTTGCATAGATAATCTAGAGAGAAGTTGTATGTGCGAATATATCCATACACAAACACACAGATACTATGTATGTAATGCTTACATACTTGTATCAGTATGTGTGCGTATATGGATATGTACGTAATACACAAATATGTGCATATTAGAATGTAGGACTAATTTCTTCTACATATTGTTACTTTGGGTATAGAATACTTATTTTAAAATGGTTTTTACTATATTATTTATTGTAGGAATTACTACCATTTTTTCCATTACCTTTTCATACCTAGTATAGAAAGAGCGCTGACCTTTGCTTTGACTTCCTGACCACAGTGCTTTATCTCACGACCATCTTACCTGCTTCCCTGAAGAACAGGAAATTACTAGAATGATATCAATCATTTTAACCCTATACTGGGTTAACCCTTTTATATAATAGTTTTCATACTTACCAAATAATGCTATATTTATTCACAAAATTTTTCTTGGTGCTTGTTTTATCACCTAAACAAAGATTGATAAGGAAATTACATAGAAATAGTTTTTGTTAGGGGAAGATTTGTATCTCAGTATAATTTCTGCAATTTACTTTTAATAAACTTTTATTAAACAGATCATGATGTCTTGCGTTTTCTTAAAGTTGAAGATGGAAAGGCAATGGAATTGTTTATAAGGGAGATGAATTTGACATTTCTGTTCACCTGTATAGCAGTCTTCTGGTTTTATTTTTGTTTTTTAAATCTTCCTCATTGATCTTTTTCTATTGGGTTAATATTTATTTTCTTTTGACAGGCAGTGATGGTTTCAGAAAATTTTAATATAGAAGCTCCCAACTATTTATCTGAGGAATCCGAAGTTCTCATTTATGCCAGACAAGATTCACAGTGCGTTGATTGTTTCCAAGCTCTTTTGCCTGTGCACTACCGCTACCATCGGCCACATAGTGAAGATGGAAAAACCTTTATTGTAGTCAGTAATCCTGATATACTGATGTATTGTGACCAAGGTGAGGGTTGCACATCTTTTGTGATGGCTGAAAATAAAAATAAAGGTATGGTGGCAAGTCTGAAGTCAAGGGATAATAAAGCATGTTTCTTTTTTCTTTTTAACTTTTTGATTATAAAATAAAGCACAATATAAAGGACTTCACATATATATAGTTTAGTGAATTATTATAAGGCAAATATCCTTTAACTGCCACCCAGGTCGAGAAATAGAACTTTGCCAGCCACCCCAGCAACAGTTCCATGTACCCTGTCTCCATCATAACCACCTCCTGTCTTTTAGGACTAAACCCACTATCCTGACATTTAATCACTTCCTTATATTTCTTTATACTTTTATCACCCAAGTGGGCATTCTTGGACACTAATTTAGTCTTGCCCATTTGAAAAGTTTTCTCAGAGTTGGGGTTTAGGTGACAGTATTCATGTAGTTGATTCGATCTCTCTATTTCCTGGAAATTGGCAGCTGGCTCCAGAGGTGTGATCAGATTCAGGTTTACTACTTTTGGCAAGACTATGGGTAGTGCAGTGTTCTTTTATGAGTAGATATATAATGTCTGGTGTGTTTCTTTTTTTCAGACATTGGTCTTCATTGATCCTTGGCTGCTTTCCATTTATTCTTGCTAGTATTACGGGACTGCAGCTGTTGGTGTTTGAGGGGGTAGTTTATCACCTAGTTTTGCTATAAACATAGTCCATGAATTTTTGGTTCTGTGTGTAGTTCTGTATTTATGTGTAGATTTGAATAAATTAAAAACTATGCTTTCACCATTTTTAGTTTTCTTCAAGACTTTAAGAAACTCCTTTCAGATTTAGGTTCTTTGTGTCTCCAAATTTTGGCTAATTAGAATGTTTGCGTAAGTCACTAGCATGATTACTAAAGACTGGCAGGTAGGAAGTTTTTAATCCATACATTTGTTGCCATCATATATTTCATAATGAGAAAATAAAAAAAGTGTTCAGTGATGTTAGCTTTGTTCATCCAACCTAGCTTTCTGTTTCTATTAGTGGTGCCTTAAAAATATATATATATTCATTGATTTTATTTTATTTATTTATTTTTTTAAAGATTTTATTTATTTTCAGAGAGAAGGAAGGGAGGGAGAAAGAGCAATGTGTGGTTGCCTCTCACATGGCCCCCACCGGGGACCTGGCCCGCAACCCAGGCACGTGCCCCGACCGGGAATCGAATCAGGACCCTCTGGTTCCCGGCCCGCGCTCAATCCACTGAGCCACACCAGCCGGGCCTCATTAATTTTAGAGAGAGAGGAAGGCTGAGAGAGAAAGAAACATCAATTTGTTCTACTTATTTATGCATTTATTGGCTGCTGCTTGTATGTGCCCTCACCAGAGATCGAACCCACAACCACAGCTTATCAGGTCGGTGCTCTAACCAACTGAGCTACCTGGCCATTGTTTAATTGTACCTTTGACACATCCGAAGCAAAGTTTGAAAAAAATGTGCCCTCCAGACAAAGAATCTGGAGTTCTGGTATTGTTTTGTTTTTTGGTCTGAGTGCTTTTTATATGGATGTGTTTAATCTTGGAAATTTATTGAGTTGTATGCTTAGGTTCTGTGCACTGTTCTAAGTATATGTTTTACCTACTTTAAAAAATAGTTTAAATTAAAAAAAATTTTAAGTGGTCCCTAGTTTAATGAGCTTTGTTAACAAGTAATTTTATAATTTCTTACACATTCACTTAGAACAGGCTATTAAAATAAAAGAGCATGTTAATAGATGGATCCAAATCATGTATGTTGCATATTAAAATATTTGAATACTTATATACCAACATGACTGATTGGTTTGACCTAGCCTCTAGGCTAGATACAGGTTTTCTGATATGATCTTCTACCACTTTTCTCAGAGTTTCCAATTTTGAAATGCTGGTCTCAGTCAAAAGTGGCAGCTCCTTGTGCTTTGAAGAGTAAGGATATTTGCCAGTGGAACAATATGAAATATAAATCAGTAAGTTAATATTTTATGTTTTTAGATCATACTACCTCATTTAAAATTCTTTCTATAATGTTTCTGACACATTTAAGGGATTAGAATTTTATGTTCTACCATAGAAATCTGGGTTTGTTTTTTTTTTGTTGTTAATGTTTCTTTGCTACTGATGGCAACAGTGGTTTCTCCTTTGCAAAGAGACATTGAATCATTTACTTCGAGGGCTGATAATTTAGTGTTAATCCCATGCCTCATTGGTCCAGATCTTAAGTGTAAGCTGATAGGCTTTTTAACAATGTGGAATGGCTAAGAAAAATAGTAGTATGTCCATCTGGTTAAAACTTTAGTTTATTTAGAAATTTTTATTAATTTTTTGAACAGCAAAATAAAGTAGTTAACTTCATTGTGTTATGCAGAACAAGTGAAAAAAGGAAAATAAAACTTAAAGTAGAATCATTTCAACTGTGATTAATTTTTAGACAATTGTATTACTATTATATATCTATTATTTTATTTTATTTTATTTTTTTCAGAGAGAGGGGAAGGGAGGGAGAAGGAGAGGGAGAGAAACATCGATTGGTTGCCTTCTGTACATTCCTAAGCTGGGGACCCAACCAGAAACCCAGGCCTGTGCCATAACCAGTGACCCTTCTGTTTGTGAGATGGTGCCCAGCCAACTGAGCCACACTGGCTAGGGCGCTATTATATATTTAAATCTAGGCTGTTTCAGACCATTTTTATAGTTTTGACCTCCCAACTTGTTTTTAGTTATTAAATTAGGTAAGTATTAATACTTGATGAACACTGGTTTTGTCTAAGAAGTCTGCAGTTTTCTTTTCACCTTCTTTATTTAAAAAAAAAAATTTTAAGCTTTTCTTTATTTATTTTTAGAGAGGAGAAGGAGAGAAACAACAATGTGTGGTCGCCTTTTGCACACCCCCCACTGGGGCCCTGGCCCACAACCAGGCATGTGTCCTGATTGGGATCCAACCAACGACCCTTTGGTTTGCTGCAGGCCAGTGCTCAATACACTGAGCCACACAGGGCTCTTTTTACCTTCTTTAGTTAACATAGTCTACTTCTTTCCTCTCTTCAAAGTGATTAAGTCTTTACAATGCCTCCAGTCCCTCTCCTCTTCCTAGAAGTCAGGAGGTGGGACTGAGAGTTCCTACTCTATTATCACATGGTTGGCTCCATTGGCAACCAGCTTTCATCCTTAGGTGCTTTTCAAAAATGACTTCATCATCATAAAAGACACTGTGGTCACTCTCAACACTTAAGAAATTCCAACAGTGTGGGGAGGTTTTGAGCAAGGAAAGGGAATGAAAACCAAATATGTATTTCTTATTATATAAATCACAATATCACAGGTTACTTGAATTTTTTCAAATTCTAAAATACATCTGGAGAATTGCATTAGATTTTTCTTGTGTGAAAGAAGAGTATGATTAGTGTTTATTTGTGATTTACTGATTTTAAAAATTGGTGATGTGCATTGCTATAAAATAAGTAATTACCTTGTTAAAACATTTTTAATTCCTTTTAAGACTATGTAACTTCAAATAAGAAGTTGTAATTAAGCAATTTGATTTTTTTAACCCTGACCTGTGTGGCTTGGTTGGGCATAGTCCTGCAGAGTGAAAGGTCACCGGTACAATCCCCAGTCAGGGTACATGCCTAGGTTGCATATTCGGTTGGCATCCAAGAAGCAACCAATCAATCTCACATCGATGTTTCTCTCCCTCTCTTTCTCCCTCCTTTACCCTTTCTCTAAAAATAATTAAATAAAATATATTTTAAAAAGTAGTTTGATTTTTAAATTTACCCTCTGTTACATTTCTTGTTTATATATAGTAGAAAATAGGTGACCATTACTAAGGTGGTAATCTATACCGAGGTTTGTTTATGATGCCATTTTTTGAAAGATCATTTTCAGATAGCACTTTGTTACAGGTTCTGTTGGTAACATAATCTTTTTTGGATGTGAAATTATAATCTAGGTATTTATAAAAAGAAGCCAAAAATAAATGTATTCCCAAATTACCTAATTTAATGTGTCTAAAAACCCATTTTTAAACCATAAAATTTTCCAGTTTCTAATTGAACCCTTTATGTTCAAAACCAAATAGAAAATATAAATTAAGTTGAACATAGGAGCACTTTTGCATTACTAGTCATTATCACAACTATTTGATATTGTGTTAATAGTAAAGGATACATTCAATTGTATAATTTTTGAACAACAAACTTTTAAATGCTATTTAGGCAGAGAAACAGCAAAACAAAATGAATGGATACTTTAGTTTTATTATTGTTTTAATATTTCTCCTTTAAGGCTTCAACTTAGAATTCTGTAATTTAATATGAAACATATTATATTGATTACAGAGGTGATATTGGGATACAGCCTGCATTTTTAAAAAAGAATATACTCAGTTCTATGTAAAAGGTACAAAAAGTCAACACTAATGAGAATAAGAATTATTGTGAGAGATGAGTCTGATTTTATTAAATGAAATGTTCAATCCAAAAGAATCACTCAAACAATAATGTTGCATATTGTGTAGCATTGAAAACTTAAAAACAAAGAAGTAGTGGTCTCTCTCACAGCATTTTAAATGTCTCTAACTTCTCTTTCCATCTCTCTATAGGTATATGAGAATGTGACTTTACAGGTTCCAGTGGGACTGACTACACATACCTTTGTAGTATGTTCTGTTACTCTGCTTACTACCATCCTTTGTTCTACTTTGATCCTCGTGGCTGTCTTCAAATATGGCCATTTTCCCCTATAAGTTTTATGCAATTAAATGCTTTCCGTAAAACTAAGTAAGACCTAATCATTTGTGACTAGAAGTGTTCTTCTAGAATTGTCATTACTTTTGTCTTTTGCCTTCATTTTTGGCTAAAATTATATTTGCTACTAGAAATTTGTATCATTCTCAACTAATTCCAAAATTTATTGCGCTATTTTGTATATCTTTGATAATCTTTTTTTTTTTTAAAGATTTTATTTATTTATTTTAGAGAGAGGGGAAGGGAGGGAGAAAGAGAGGAAGAGAAACATCAGTGTATGGTTGCCTCTCACATGGCCCCCACTGGGGACCTGGCCTGCAACCAGGGCATGTGCCCTGACTTGGAATCGAACTGGGACCCTTTGGTTCCCAGCCTGCGCTCAATCCACTGAGCTACACCAGCCAGGGCTTATCTTTGATAATCTTCAAGCATCTAGTGACAATAGAGGAAAGTTAATTTTGTTAAGTTACTATTTATTTTGTGAGAAGTGACTTTATCTTCATTTGGGTTACAAAAATGAGTACTGTATGTATTAGAGACAAATGATTCTCATTTCGTGAATAGAAACATTTCAGTTTAAGCTAAAAATTGAGAAAGTCATAAATAACAAAATAATTTGGACGAATGAGTTTATTTAAATGTTAATTTTATGAGAATATTGAAATCATTTATCCAGAGTTTCAGAGAAAATTATTAAAGTACAGTAGAACAGCTAAGAAAATATTAATATCAAAATTGATTATTCCTTAAAATATTTCCATTCTTTTATATTTTATATTGCTTTTGAATATATGAATTGTCAAAGAGCTTGGTGAAACTAAGTACTAAGATTTAGTTGTGATGTAGTGCTGAATTTATCAGGAAGACAGGTCAGAAAATACATTTACAAAAAAATCTTTTGTATCTTCAAGTGACCTTTTTTTAAAAAAGGTCTTGATTTAGAACCAAAGACACATATTAATAAACACAATCTAAAAAGTTTAAAATAGTGTGGTATATTGTTCTGTATATAAAATTTGTTGATACAACCTTGGCATTTTGTACATACATGTTACATTTCTGCATTTTTAATATTCCTCATATCAACTTATTCATTAAGTTTAATTGTGACAAATTTGTGCTGTTCTTAGTATTTACAGGACATTTCACTTTACTGTTTTATTCTCGTACATAAAAAAGTACAATATGGAGACACTGGGTTAGCAAAAAAAATCATTTGTTTTTTCCGTAAGATGGCTGTACTAGTGCTTAGTTATCTTTAACTTCATTCAAAACAATTTTGTTAACATTGTATTGTGACAGCTGTTGTGTAAGCATGCATTCCAAAAAAAAACTTACCAAAATTGGGGAATTTTTGTGTAGCCATTTTAATATTGAAGATGGAAGACAATACGGAACATTTTTGGCATGTTATGTTTTATTATTTCAAGAAATGTAAAAATATAACTGAAACTCAAAAAAAGGATTTGCGCGGTGTATGGAGAGGGCGTTGTGACTAATTGAACATGTCAAAAGTGGTTTGCAAAGTTTCGCACTGGAGATTTCTCGCTCCGTGGTGCTCCATGTGTGGTAGACCAGTTGAAGTTAACAGCAATCAAATTGAGACATTGATTCAGAACAATCAACGTTCTACAACACAAGTGATAGCTGACATACTCAAAATATCCAAATAAATAAAGTTATTGGTGAAAATGAAAAATATGTCTTTTATTTTATGGAAAAAATAAATGGACTTTTTTGGTCAACCCAATATATACAGTCTTTGCTGTGTTAGGTTTATGAATGGTTTTAAAAAGTTCATCCTTTTGCCAAAGTGATGGAATATGTAATTGGTAAATCATAAATCTTGTGGTGCATAATGGTGTGATTTAAAGCTTTCACCATGTTATATTTTCTTTGGCAACATTAATTTAGTAATTTTATATTGGGGAAAATAAAGGTTTTTAATTTTGTTTAACTAGAATTTCTGCCCTGCTTTAATAGTATGTACCACATCTATATTAAAAATAATATTGCTGATATTTATTTATTTTTATTTTTCAAGAGAGAGGAACATCAACGTGTGTTTGCCTTTCATGTGGCCCCCACTGGGGACCTGGCCCACAACCCAGGCATGTGCCCCGACTGGGAATCAAAGCGGTGACCTTTTGGTTCACAGCCTGCGCTCAATCCACTGAGCCACACTAGCCAGGGCTATATTGCTGATATTTTAAAAACAGGTCTTACTGTTTTTCTTTGGAAAAAACTAGAAAATAAAGTAAGTGGTATAAGCTAACTAAAAAATAAAAGGACAAGCATGCTCTTCTATTCATTTAGGGCAGGCATGTTGCAAAACAGAGACCAATGAACCAGGGTATGTTGGCATTGTTTTAAATAGTGTATAGGATGTGATATATGTTTTTATATGCTGTAACAGTTTACTTTCCTAAAACATTCTGGTGTTTTATGGGAATAAATCTTTCATTATTTGACATGTATGACTTGACTAGTCATAACATTTCTTTTTGGAGTTGTGTTTGAGAACTTAAATATTGAAAAAGGCAACCCAATGCCATAAAAACAGATATACTAGAAATCTTTAAAATGACTAAAATTTCAACCGAGTCTAGTTTTATATTTGTTTAGTGTTTTCTTGTGAGAAAGAATTCCATGTTTTACAAGCATTTCTTTCACAATGGGATTAACAAATTGGCATTGAAATGGACTATGTGTCAATTAAAATTCAGTAATAGCAATAGACAACACTTTATAAAATGGTTAGACAGGTGGGGTTAACTTGGTACTGTTTAACCTCTTAAGTGTGTGTGTGTGTGTGTGTGTGTGTGTGTTGTGTATCTTTATTTTCTTTTGCACATCAGAACCAAATTTCATCAGTATTTAAAGAAGTGTTCAAGGTAATATCTGAGATTTATGGCTTGGTATGTGATTTAGACTTTTTCCATTTATAGGTATTCAAAAATATAAAAAATTGTGAAGGTAAGTGAAGAATACTTTGATATGACCATTCTTGTCTAATAAGTGGTTGCAGATAACATTACTTTTGAAGAGACTTCAAGAGGAAGGCATAGGTAGACATGCTTTGCCTCCTTGCACAACCAGAAGAATCACAATTAACCTCAAAACAAAAAACACCCAGAAATGCCAGAAAATCGAACTGTGTGGAAGTCCAACAACCAAGGATTTAAAGAAGCCACATTCATCTAGATGGGTAGGGGGGCGGAGCTGGGGCAGAGAGGACAGGGGTGGGCATGGAGAGGCAGGATAGGTGGTCCCACATTCATGTGTAGCATATAAAAATTGGGGGAGAAATCCTGGGGAGTAAGTGATTCCAGCCCCAAGCCAGACCATGCAGCCCAGGGTTCCAGTCCTGGGGAGATAAAAGCCTCACAACTTCTGGCTATAAAAACCACTGGGGGTTGGGGTGGTGGAAGAAACTTACTGTTTCTAAGAATAGTCCATTTAAAGAACCTGCTCAGTCCTAGAAGGTAGGCAAACCTACCCATTCTGGGAATCATCACCAGGGCAGTAGCTACAAGGGAGCCAGTCAGATACAGGAAGTGAGCGAAGTGACTGGAAATGGAGCAAGTGCCAGGAAAGCTTGCAGAGGTCAGGCAGCAGCATTGTCCTCTCTCCAACTTCCCTCCACTCACAGCACCACAAAGGGGTAAAACAAGTTGCCCCACCCTGGTGAATACCTAAGGCTCCAATCCTTACAACTTAACTGGCATGCTAAGACTGGAAGTCAAAGCAGCTTTCCCTAATACACAGAGACACACATGGTGCTGCCAAGTTGGGGAAACAAAGCAATATGGACCAAATGAGAGAACAGAACAAAACCCCTAAAAAGAACTAAGTGAAACAGAGATAGCCAACTTATCAGATGGAGAGTTCAAAACACTGGTGATAAGGATGCTCAGAGAAATTTCTGAGTGCAGCAAAAACATAAGGGAAGAAAGGAAGGCTACACTAAGTGAAATAAAGAAAAATCTATTGGAAAGAAAGCCAGGATTCAAATTAATTTGGACCATAAGGAAGAAATAAACATTCAACCAGAACAGAGTGGAGAAACAAGAATTCAAAAAAAAAAAAAAAAAAGAGAGTATAGTAGACTCTGGGACATCTCCAAAAGTGCCAATATCTGAATCATAGGGATGTCAGAAGTGGAAGAGCAAAAAACTGAAAACTTATTTGAAAAAATAATGAAACAAAACTTCCCTAATTTGGCAAAAGAAATAGAAATACAAGTCAGGAAGCACACAGAGTCCCAAACAAGTTGGACCCAAAGAGGGCCACACCAAGACACATCACAATTAAAATGCCTAAGGTTAAAGAGAGAATCTTGCCCTGGCAGGTGTGGCTCAGTGGATTGAGTTCAGGCCTTCAAACCTAAAGGTCAGTTCCCGTCAGGGCACATGCCTCAGTTTTGGGACAGGTCCCCAGTTTAGGCGTGTGAGAGGCAACCAATTAATATATCTCTTACACATCAATGTATCTCTCCCTCCCCCTCTCTTGCCCTCTCTCTAGAAATAAATTAATTAAAAAGATGAAGAGAGAATCTTAAAAGCAGCAAGAGAAAAGAAGAGCATCACCTACAAAGGAGTTCCCGTAAGACTCTCCGCTGATTTCTCAAACTTTGCAAGCAAGAAGGGACTGGCAAGAAGTATTCAACGTGATGAAAAACAAGGAACTACAATGAAAATTACTCTATCCAGTGAAGCTATCATTTAGAATGGAAGGGCAGATAAAGTGCTTCCCAGACAAGGTAAAGCTAAAGGAGTTCATCATCACCAAACCATTATTACATGAAATGTTAAAAGGGACTTATTTAAGGAAAAGAAGATCAAAAGTAAGAACATTAAAATGACAAGCAACTATCAACAACTGAATCTTAAAAACCAAAACAAATTACACATACAACTAGAACAGGAACAGAATCAATGACATGGAGATCATTTGGATAGTTATCAGCTGAGAGGGAGAAGGGAGTGAAGAGGGGAAAAGGTACAGGGAGTAAGAAGCATAATTGGTAGGTACAAAATAGACAGGAGGAGGTTAAGAATAATATAGGAAATGGAGAAGCCAAAGAACTTATATGCATGACAATGGACATGAACTAAGGGGGGAGGTCTTGCTGGAGGGAAGAGGGGTACCAGACAGAAGGAGCAAAGGGGGAAAATTGGGACAACTGTAATAGCATAATCAATAAAATATACTTGAAAAACATTACTTTTGATAACATCTCTGGTTTTGAACTCCTTATATTATCTTTTTTGGCTATTTTAAAAGTGAATAAGCACTTCATTAAAATCAGTTTTGTATTTCTATGCATGGCCTTTTTGTTTTAAGGCCAAGAAAATGGGTACTATTCTCTTTATGTTTCAGTATTTAATTGTTATCGCTTATTTTTCTTTTTTGTTTATTTATTTATTTTTAGAGAGAGAGGGTAAGGGAGGGAGAAGGAGAGAAACACTGATGTGTGAGAGATATATCACTTCATTGCTTCTTGCATGCCCCAACTGGGGACCTGGCCTGCAACCCATGCATGTGCCATGACTGGGAATCGAACTGGCGATCTTTCAGTTTGCAGGCTGGCACTCAATCCACTGAGCCACTAAAGTATTGTATAATTATGTTCTTTTGGGTGAAAATAATAGACAGGATACCTCAACTAAAGGTGAGAGAGCAGAGGGTGTGTGTGTGTGTTTCAGCCACTGCCAGCAGCTTAGCAATTTCAGCCATTTCTCATGGAAATTGGTAGCTACATGGCTTGGGAACTAGAAAGATCTATTGCAGCACTAATTATTTCAGAATATAATGAGTTTAAGGGTTATTCTAGTCAGAAATTTTGTTTTTCAAGCTACTTATCTATTTGATAGTTGATTCTGATATTATTTTGATAATTGATTCTGATTGATATGGAGATAAAGAAATTGGAGTTAGGCGACCAACACCTAACTCACAAAATATGCTATTGTCAGGTTATTGAATATGGAAGGGTTTGGTAGGCTGGGAGACAAAGAAATAATATGGACTAAGTATGCTCTTCAGCATTGTTGTAATTGGTGATAGGATGGTAGGTTTAGTTATTAACTTGATTTTTTTCATCTCATACCTTCCTTTTGGAATCAGTTTCCTTCTGAAGTACATGTTTTTAAGGAGTTCCTTTAGTAACTGTTGTTGGTAACATATCTGTTTTTGTTTGATAATATCTATTTTCCCTTCACTCATATACAGGGAATCTATCCATGTGGAATGGCAAATGTAGTACAGCTCTATTGGAAAGCCCATAGGTGCATGGCGGCACACAGGATGCCAAACCCACAGATTGACCCTTCTGTGGGAAACCAGGCCTGCATTATACCTAGGCTGCTTTGAGACTTGCTCTTGCTAAAACTCCCTCACCCTGAGTTGAAGCAGCAAATGCTTACTGCATATCTTTAAAGTAACTTCCTGAAGTTTGGGCTAATTCTTCCAAGGATTGAAGTGTAACCAGACCAATTACTCTTATCATTCCCTTGCATTTGCAACATTTTTTCCTTGTTAATCTGTAAGAAGTAACCAGTAACATCCTTTCCGTTGCTATCTGTAAAAAGTAATTACCTAAAGCAAACCTAACCATAATGAATGAGAACCTTCTTTGATGTATGCTATGAGAAAGCCAATAAAAGCCTGTCAAGACAAGGGTCGAGGCGGTCTCCTCTTGAGAGAGTGGCCGTGCCATCCCTCTTCCTCCACAAGACTTCGGTGGACATGTGAATTTGTCTCATCTCATCCACAATGCCGTGGACACTGCTGGCCAGAGTCCACATCATTCATATGTCTGATAATTTAGTTGGGTGTACATTTCTAAATTTGGTTATTTTCTCTTGATAATTCGAAGATAACTGTTTCATTGTCAACAGACAACATTGCTGCAGTTGAGAAATTTGTGGTGAATTTAATAGGTTTTTTTAAATAAGGTATGTCTTCTTTCTGGTGGCTTTACCTTTGGTATTCTGTAGTTTCGCTTTGGTATGCTTGAGAAGACATCTTTTATTTAGCCTGGTTGTGATTCACTTTGCTTCCTGAATCTAAGGGCTCTTGTCTTTAATCAATTCTGGAAAGTTCTAGCTACTATCTGATCATATACTGCCATTTTTGTTTTCTTCTTTCTCCTGGAATTCTCATTAGGCTTATGGTAATCACAGTCTATCCCCATGTCTCTTCATCTTTCTTTCATATTTTCTCCATCTCTAGGTTGCTCTCAGTTATTTCTTTAGTTCTGTCTTCCACTTCACTAATTCTCTCTTTAACTGTGCATGATCTGTGATTTAACTCAAACATTGGCTTTGGTTTAAATTATTATATTATTTTTTAAAAACCATTTTTTTTATTTTAAGAGAGAGAGAGAGATTTGTTGTTCCACTTATTTATATACTCACTGGTTGATTCCTGTATGTGCCCTGATTGGGGATCGAACCCACAACCTTGGTTCATCAGGATGGTGGTCCAACTAACTGAGCCACCTGGCAAGGGCCTCAAGTATTATATTCTTTATTTCTTGAAGTTCTACTCAGTTCCTTTTCAAAAGCACTTGATCAGCTTTAAAAAATAGATTCCGGCCCAGCTGGTGTAGCTCAGTGGATTGAGCGCGGGCTAGGAACCAAAGGGCCCTGGTTCGATTCCCAGTCAGGGCACATGCCTAGGTTGCAGGCCAGGTCCCCGTGAGGGCCATGTGAGAGGCAACCATACATTGCTGTTTCTCTCCCTCTCTGTCTCCCTCCCTTCCCCCTCTCTCTAAAAATAAATAAAATAAATAAAATCTTTAGAAAAAAATAGATTCTGGCTTCCAGTCAAGATGGCAACATAGTCAGGCATGGCTCACCTCTTTGCACACCCACACCAAAATTACAACTAAAATATAGAACAACTGTTACTCAGGAATGTCAGAAATCTAGCTGAATGGAAGTCTGACAACTATTAAATTGCGTTGAATAGAAGTCTGACAACTATGGAATTGAAGAAACCACTCCATCCAGACTAGTAGGAAGGGCGTGAATGTGGAGCAGAATGGCTCCACACCCAGTGGATAAAAATTCGGGAGGCATATCTCAGAAGCGAGGAGTCCCAGACCCACACCAGGCCCCCAAGGCCAGGATTCCAGTGCCAGGAAGATAAGTCCCCACAACTTCTGACTGCGAAAACCAGCAGAGGATTGAGTTGGTAGAGGAGGCTGCTAGACCACTAAGCAGTTCCTCTTGGGGAACCCACACATAGACTCACCTACTCAGACTCATTCCCCCTGAGCTTCAGCACTGGGGTGGCAGCTTGAAGGGCACCAGTGGCATACAGAGAGAGACTGAAGTGCCTGGCATTGGGGCAAGCAGAGGCCATGGTCCCTCTGCTGAGCCCTCCCCCCACAGAGCTGGTAGGCTGGTGCCACATCTGAATCTCCATCAACCTGGCTAATCCAGTGTGACCCACCTTGGAGATCCCGAGAGGCTCTTCCTGACCCAACTTACAGGCCCACCCAAGCTGCTTTTCCATAAGAATGGCTGGTCTTGGCTCCTAAATTCTATCAAAGAAGCCATAGCAGACTTCAGTGAGCCCTAGCAGCAGCCAGATTAGAGTACAGCTTGGCTTCACCTGGGAATCTCCAAGTCCAGCACCAGTAGCAGCCATCTCAGATTGCGTTGCAGCTCAGGCAGGGTGCCCCAGGCAAAACGTGAGTGGAAGCTGACCTTGGGATGCATCACCCAGGAAACCCCAGGGCCAACACACCCAGTGGACAGCTACAGACCACATCGGAGCACCACCACCCTGCCCCTGCACAGCTGATCCTCCATGGAGGGCAGAGGTTGGTGGTCAGTGGTCACAGACAGTCCTTGCAGCTGACTGGCCCAGCTAAATCCCTCCCATTGACCTGCCAACAGCAACCAAGGCTCAACTACAAGAGGAGTGTGTACTCAACCCACACGAAGGGTGCACCTCGAGTACCCAGCTTGGGTGATAGAGGAGGCTGTGCCACTGGACGCTACAGGACACCTTCTACTACATTAGGACATGGAATAAAAGCAGTTCCACCTAATACATAGAAACAAACACAGAAAGGCTGCCAAAAGGAGGAGACAAAGAAACATGGCCCAAATGAAAGAACAGATCAAAACTCCAGAAAAAGAGCTAAACAAAATGGAGATAAGCTATCTGTTAGATGCATAGTTCAAAACATTGTTTATACGGATGCTCAAGGAACTTAGTGAGGACCTCAGCAGCGTAAAAAATACCCAGTCAGAAACAAAGAATACACTAATTGAAATAAAGAACAATTTACAGGGAAACAACAGTAGAATGGATGAAAGCCAAAAATCAAATAAATGATTTGGAACATAGGGAACCAGAAAACAACCATGTAGAACAACAAGAAGGGTATGGCCTTTTGCTCAGGGGGTCCCCCCACCCCGTATTAGGTTTGCCTTGCCCGCCACCAGGGAAAGACATCTCTCAATTCCAAAGACTGGTGAAAAGGAAAGGAATTACTTCTTTAGAAAGTTATACAGACTTAGAGTAATGACTTAATGTCTTCCTTAAAATACTGAAGTCCTTTAGAATACCCATAGATGCACACAGTCCTTCCTTCTCCCTCTGCCCAGTTTGGGGTACCGTATCTCAGGAAAAGAAGCAGAAGTCTGTGGCTCAGGTTTCTGGCACCATCAGCTGTGTTGTCGCTGTGATCTCCAGTTAATCTAAAACCATGTGGCACCTTCTCATGGCCCACCAGCAAGAGTCCTTTCACCCCTTTTCTTCCTGGCAAAGTCTCTCCTGCTTCCTAAGCCACATGGCAAAAGGGAGCACCCTAAAGCCGCATGGTCCCAACTTTCACCAAAGCCGTGTGGTCCCAAAAGAGAAAGCCCCAGCATCCCTACCTCACTTGGGTTTAAATCCCAGTGCCAATTTTCCTCTGCTGTACCATTTCCGACTCCTCCCATAATCCGTTACACCTGCCAGCATTCCCATATTCTTCCAGCTCTACTGGGCTGCCATAGTAAGTCTGGGCTGGTGTGGCCCCCATGGCATGGAGTCAATCATCTCCAAGCTCTCATGCAGGCACGGTAACCAGGGGGAGTTGCCTTCCCATTGCATCATGGGTTGAAGTCACTCCCATCCCCCTGGCTCAAAGCATGACCACAGGTATTTAACATATCCATGAAACCAGTTAAAAGTTATAGATATGTTAAATGACCATGCCCGAGGTTATTTGCAAAACTGTTGCTATGCAGAACAACTCTCAATGACCCTGCTCCATGTGTCCCATCCTCCAGTTCAGACTTGTGGGAGTGAAGACATCTTATATATATATTTTTCTAATATTTCCTGGACACCCTGAGTTCTGGACCCCATTACAAATCCCCATTTGGGCTCTCCCTCTTGGCTGCACCCTGTTACATAAAAAGCCTCTGGGACAACTTTTAGAGGTCCAATATTTGCTTTATAGGGGTGCCAGAAGGACAAGAGAAAGAGCAAGAAATTAGAAATCTATCTGAAAAAAATAGTGAAAGAAAAACTTCCCTAATTTGGTGAAGGAAATAAACTTGAGAGTCCAGGAAGCACAGAGAATCCCAATTATAATGGCTGCAAAGAGGCCCACTCCAAGACACATCATTATTAAAGGCCATGGTCCCTCTGCTGAGCCCTCCCCCCACAGAGCCAAAGGTTAAAGATAGAGACTCTTAAAAGGCAGAGAAAAGAAGTTAGTTACTTGGAGGTTGCCAGATGGCGGGGGGGCAGAAGAATGGGTAAAGAGGTGAGGGGAGTAAGGAGTACGAATTGGTAGTTACAGACTAGCCATGGGGATGTAAAGTACCGTATAGGAAATGGACTAGCCAAAGAACTTATACATATGACCCAACGATGAACAATGGTGGGGGATTGCTTGGGGAGTAGGGGGCACTGAGTGGAGGGTGGCAAAGGGAGAAAAATCAGGGCAACTGTAATAGCATAATCAATAAAATATAATTAAAAAGATTCTTGTTTCATGTTCATGTCTTTGTTTAATCATTTTATCGAACGTATTTTATTCTATAAACAATAATTCTAATATCTAAAGTTCATGGGCACCATAGCTGTGTGGCTTAGAGGACTGAGTGCAGCCTGCGAATCTAAAGGGCACTCGTTCAATTCCCATTCAGGGTACATGCCTGGGTTGCAGGCCAGGTCCCCAGTCTGGGGCATCCAACAGGCAACCAATAAATGTTTCTCTCCTGCAATGATATTTCTCTCCCTGTTTGTCTCCCTCCCTTCCCCTCTCTCTAAAAATAAATAAATAAATAAAATCTTAAAAAAACACACACGCAGTATTCACATACATACATAGCATATGCATATATTAAAAAAATTAAAAAATAAAGTTCTTGGGTTTCATTGTTCTGGATGTGGTTTGTATTTACTCATGGTGGCTTATTTTCCTTAGGAATATTGTAATCATATTTTTGGCTTGATATCCTTTTTATCTGTGGAAAGTCTTTCAGACCTGGGTTGAGTGAACCTGCGCAGGGAGGATTTGTATTTGTTTCTTCGAGACCTCCAGGCACTACCAGCCTGGGACCACTTTCTTGACTTCAGATTTCATGTATAGTGTACGAACTGTAAATTTGAACTTTCAAACTTAAAATTAAGGAAATTTTGTGGTTATACATTGTAAAGGGAAATTTTTTACCCCCTCCTTGCCAAGTCCAGGCTAAAACATAGAAATGTTGTCTCCCTGGATGGGTATAGCAATTTTTTTCCCTAGTATGTTTTTGGAGGGTATAGCCCTTTGAGTTTCCCAGGACACAATCCTAATTCCTTGTACATGCCCAAGGAGATAGGGCTGTCTTTGGTGTCCTATCTCTTTTGCAGTCAGTGAAACCAAAGAGATTTCTGAGATAAGTAGATACCCTTTACACCACCATGGCTTCACTGCCCTGATTACTACTCTGGTTTCTTGCTTCCCCTTTGGTTTGAGTGTGGAGTTTGGAAGACTATCAGAGTTATTCCTCTTTCTTGAAAGCTTAGTTATGCCTTTGAAGAAGATGTTCTAGTTTATCCAGATTTTTGCATTTTTTTTTTAAATCTTTTCTTAGCCTTTTTTTTTTTTTTAAAGATTTTATTTTTATTTATTTTTAGAGAGGGGGGAAGGGAGGGAGACAGAGAGGGAGAGAAACAGCAATGTATGGTTGCCTCTCACATGGCCCTCATGGGGACCTGGCCTGCAACCTAGGCATGTGCCCTGACTGGGAATCGAACCGGGACCCTTTGGTTCCCAGCCCGCGCTCAATCCACTGAGCTACATCAGCCAGGGCCAGATTTTTGCATTTTTAATAATGAGATTGTTCTGAAGGTTATCTAATGATGCGCCATATTGCTCTTTGATTCCTTTTACTTGTCCTCTTCATTTCAATTGAGTTTTTTCTCTACACTATAAATAAGGACAATCTGTCTACTTTTCTCCATTTCCACTGCTATCTCCCTTGTATCAGGCATGATTACTGCCCATCTAGCTCACTTCCCTTCTATTCTTCCATCTCTGTACTCTATTCTTCACATAGAAATCTAGTGATCTTAAAGTGTAATCCAGATAACATTGCCTCCCTGCTTAAATAATTTCTTGGAATAAAGTCCAAACTCCTTACCATGGCATTCAAAGATCCTTCCTGAGTTGAATCTTATTTCTTCTAGTGTTTTCATACTACACTCCCCTTCCTGCCCTAAGCTTCAGGTACACAGACCTCCTTAACTGACCTTAGCAAGCCTTTTCTTCCGCCTTCTGCTTGAGATGCTTTCCCCTTGGTGCTGCTGGTAGTGCTCTCTGTTCTCAGATTAAACGTCACCTCCTTGAAGATGCCTTCTCTGGCCCTGGCCGGGTTGCTCAGTTGGTTGGAGTGCCCTCCTGTGCACAGAAATGTTTCCAGTTCCATTCCTTGTCAGGCCACATACCTAGGTTGCAGGTTCAATCCCTGGTCCTTCCTATGCAGGAGGCAACCAATAGTTGTTCCTTTCTCACACTGATTTTCTTCTCTCTCCCCTCTTCCCTCTCTCTGAAATCAATAAACATATCCTCAGGTGAGGATAAAAAAAAAGATTCTTTCTCTGGTCAAGCTCTCCAAAGTAATCTCCCCAGTTTCTCCTCATACAAGATATAGCTTTATTTATTTAAAAAAAATATTTTATTTATTTATTTGTAGAGAGGGGAAGGGACGGAGAGAGGGAAGCATCGACAGTATGGTTGCCTCTCATGGGCCCCCTAGTGGGGACCTGGCCTGCAAGCCAGGCATATGCCCTGACTAGGAATGGAACCAGGGACCCTTTGGGGTGCAGGCAGCCAGTCAATCCACTGAGCCACACCAGCCAGGGCTATTACTGTGTTTTAATATTTGTAAACTACATAAGCAGTGACTCATGTTCACCATTATACCCCTGAGGACTTCTAGTACATATTAGACAAATACTTGTAGTGTTATTGGATACACTGATAACTCCTCCGAGGATAAAACATGGAGGTCTTAATTTGCAAGGACGTGGGACTTAGCAGCATAATATGGAAGAGTTTGAAGGTAAAAAGCAACATGGATAATGAATAAATTCCCACAAATGTCCTGGAGCAGATTCACGTGATAGCAGTCATCTGTCAGCATCTTTGGTTGGTACGGAACTGAGGGAGGCGAAGTTGAATTAGATGAGGAACTGGCTGGCTGTCTCGATATAAAGTTTACCCCACGCCACGCCACCCCACCTCACCCCACCTCACCCCACCCCACCTCACCTTCGAAAAAAAGAGAGGTTGTTCACATTTTCAACTACAACTCCCAGCGGCCCGCACGAGCGCCCGCCTATTGGGAGGCAGGGTCCATCTCCGCCCCCTGGAGCTCCAGGCTTCAGGCCCGCAGGGAGGTGTCCTGGCTCCGCCCCTCCCCGCTCTCCGCCTTGGCCCGCCCCCAGGGTTGTGGCCACGCGCTGCAGCGGCGGTTGTTCCGCTTCCCCTCCAGCGCGGGCCGACGCCATTGCCGAAGTCTCCCTGTCCTCCCCTCCCGGCGTCCGTAGGGCTCGGCTGCCGCTCGGCCTAGCGGTAGCAGCGGCTGCGCTGCAGCGCGGCTCCTCTTCCCGTCCCGCTCCTTCTTCCGTCTCCACCTCACCCCGCCCCGCGCCGCGCGCGGCAGTTCGCTGGGAGCTCGGACGGAGGCACCTCGCTGGGCGGGGACCTTTCCTCGCCAGGGGTAAGTGTGCACACTGGCCGGGATGCGGGGCCGTCGCTCTCCTTCCTTCTTCCTTCTCCGCGGCCTGGCAGGAGCTGGCGGCCCGGGGCAGCCGACCTACTCTTCTCAGGCCCAGGGCCGCCGCCACCTGCGTGCCTGAAGCCGCGGGTCCTGGGGCGGTGGCTCATTGTCTGCTCCCTAGGGCTGTTTTTTTTCTCCACTTTTGCCCGAAGTGGGAAGCTTGCTGGGCCGGTGAGGGCTAACTCTTCCTGGACCCAGCCCTGCCCTGCCCCATGTCGCGCCGCAGGCTCTCTTCTCTCTTAGTCTTCCTTCCCTCGCGTTTCAACCTCCTTTTCTCCCTTTACTTAAGTGTTCGGCCAGCCGTCTCGGTTTTTATTCTTGGATTTTTCCTGTCCTACTGAGTCCCAGCCCCTCCTTATTAGCCCCCTCTGTTCATCCCAGTTTTACTGCTTAGGAATATTGTCTGGAGTCCTATTTCTAAACTAAAATCTAATCTCTTCCATATTTCGCATTCGTGAAAACGTATAGTTTTCCGCGTGTTTGAGGCCTGCCCTTCAGAGCAGGACTTTGGGATCTTATGATTTTTGTCTAATCTTCACCCAGAAAGTGACTATTTGCTTCTTTAGGTAATTTAGGTGTAGACTGACTTTTAACCATGTTTGGTTTTCTTCAAAACAACACACACCAGCGCGCGCGCGCGCATGCACACACACAACTTTCCTATAAATTTCTCAGTGGACTTAACCTTTGACTAATTCTTTAAAGATAAAGTTCATCCAAGAACTGAAGTGTTAAAAGTAATTGCCATTGTCAGTTGCTGTAGGGTTGTACTCTTTCTTGTATCTTAATTTAAATGGGAATACTCTGGATTGAGCGTGATTTGTTTCCTCTTTCATAAATAATGCCAACTCCCATTGACATAATTATCTCAGTTCTACTTTACAATAATCTGTACTTTTCTTTTTTAACCTCTGTAAAAAGACAATCAAAATGGTTAGGCCTAAAATTAGACTACAACGAGCTGTGTTTTGGATCAAGGTTGTGCACGTCACGTTTTTTCCCCTGCTCTGTTCGACTCTTCCGCTCTAATAAGTAGGCAGGATATTGAAATGTACAAGAATTTGCTCTGGGGGTTTTGTTTTTGTAGGGTTATCCAAAAGAATAACATTAAATGAAGTTAGATTGGGATGAAGGCAGTGAATAATAATTTTTAAAGCAGGTTAGAACTTGTCAGCTTTTCCAGATGCTCTGTGGCATTTGTAAAACACACTCATACTCACTTCTATATTTTATACATATGTGAAAAATATATATGTATATAAATGAAAAGCTTTGTTCATGGTCTCCTATTTAGGGTATTGATTTAAGGCAGTTCTTTCATCCGTGGCTTTTAAATCTGATTTACAAAGAACGCTGATTTACATTGTGAAAAGTGAACCTTAAAATGTTTTGAGTTGTGATACATGTTAAACCCACATTCAGGGTTTAGTGAAAGATATTAACCTAAATTTAGTGAATTTTGTGTTTTACAGTCCATTGTTACCTTAGACTTAGTATTGAGCTTCAATACTGTCATCATTTGGTACTGTCAGTTGTCCTCAACCTATTGAGAGAGCTCTTGTTGGCATGAAGCAGTAAGGTATAGAATGTTGGCGTGGAAAACTTGGTCAGTGACGTCAGCTTCTCTGCTGGTTCTTTCTATAAGCATACTTTGACTGAGGAAGAGCTCGTGTGTGTGGTGTTTCCCTTAGGGCCTTGATTCCTGGTTTACCAATTATTCAAAGAGAGGGTTCTTCTTCTGGACTTTGTGACATTTAATACCAAATTCATAAAGTTACAGTGAGTTTATAGCTGGAGTATATCTACTGAACAAATGAATAGGGGTTCCTATGTTTCTGTGATGTTTGTGATAGGCCAGTTTCCAAGCAGACATGGTTAACAGGGTGTATATTTCTTTTTCAATTATACTTTTTTAAAGAGAAAACTTAGAACTTGTTCAGGTAGCTAAGGATAAGTTTTCAGTTATACTTTTTAAAAAAGAACTTGTTCAAATAGCTAAGGATAAAATAAGGTACTATTAAATCCTTCCTATGTTTAATCTGTTAATATTGATTATTCTAATAATCAAGTATAACGTTTCTTTTGGCTTTCTAAATTTTATACGTTTGATGAACATTTGAAACTGGGCCCTGTTTAAAGCTTCAGGGTTCTGATCAATTTGTTTTCAAAGGCCTACTTCCAGACTAATCAGAGTGAAGGTGGTGTTTTATATCTGAGTTGTCCCTTGTATCTTTCTTGAAGCAGAAAGAGAAGGAAAAAATAACTCCTAGTATCTTGAAGGAATACTAATTGTTTTCTTCTGTGATTAGAATTGAGTTTCCCTACTTCTTCATTTTAGGATCACTAACCTCATTAACAGGAGTCAGTCTGGACACTCATGCAGGATTTGAGTTTTAGTTTGTTATCTCTGAGGCTCGTTAGTACTTCCATATTCCATGTATCCCAGGTGGTCAAGAGCTGGGTTTAAATCCTAGTTCTTCCTCCTTGATCTTGGCCAAGATATACATTCTTTTCAAGACCTGAGTTGTTTTTTTTTTTAATCTGTAAAATGGGAAGAATAACGATATAATACAGATTTCATTGGGCTTTTTAGAGCAGTAAGATAATGCAGGTGAAGTACTTAGTAAATGCATGCTTAATAAGTGTTAATGTGCCATTCTAAAATAAGTTTTACATTTATTTGCTTCTACAGCAAATGTTCTACTCCCAAACTTAGATTTAACACTGCTTTCTGAAAGAGGTTGGAATCTCAGGACCAAGTTTCTGAGCCCATAACTGTTAATTATTTTTTCAGGAAAAAAATTAATTTCACCACTGAAATAAAATACAGATTTTTTAATATAAGCTACTCATATTTTAAAATATGCATAATTTCTCATAGAAAATTTGGCAAGTAATGAAAAGTACTAAGGAACAGGACAAAAATCACTATTTTCAGCCCTAAAGGATAACTATTATAACAGACTGGTGTTTTTTCCCTTATTTTAAAATTAAAATCCAGCCCTGGCTGGTGTAGCTCAGTGGATTGAGCACGGGCTGCGAACCAAAGGGTCGCCAGTTCGATTCCCAGTCAGGGCACATGCCTGGGTTGCAGGCCAGGTCCCCAGTAGGGGCCACGTGAGAGGCAACCACACGTTGATGTCTCTCTCCCTGTCTTTCTCCCTCCCCTTCTGTCTAAAAATAAATAAATAAAATCTTTTTTTTTTTAAGTTAAAAAAAAAATCCAAAAAAGGAACATGCTTATTATAAAAGGTTCAAGCAAATCAGTTCTTTAGAGTAAAAAAAGTAAAGATTATTAGTCTTTCCTCACTTTCTAGTCCCATTCCTTAGAGGTTCCCACTGCTAATAATTTTGTTTTATCTATGCAATTAGAAATAAGTACCTTGTATGTAGTTTCTACCTTTTTAAAATTAAAAATTGGTTAATTTGCATTTTTTTTCATATTGACACAGATAGTTATAATCTCATCTTTCATCAGTCATGAGATATTCCATTGTATAGTTGTACCCTAATTACTCGTGGTCATTTATGTTAGTTTCAGTTTTGAACAACGAAAACTAAAACCTTAATGAACTTCCTATAACTTTGTGCACATGCATATGTATGCAAGTATTTCCATTAAAATTTTTCTTAAATGTACATTTCAAGTTTCAGTAGATGCCAAATTGCCTTCCTAAAAGGCTGTGTCACCCTGGCTACTGTGATTCAGTAGGTTGAGCGCAGGCTGATCCCTAGTTGAGGATGTGCAGGAGGCAACTGATTGATGTTTCTCTGGCACATCAATGTTTCTCTCTCTCTCTCTTCCTCCCTCCCTCCCCCTCTCTCTATGAAATATTTAAAGTTTTTTTTTTTAAGATTTTATTTTTACTTATTTTTAGAGAGAGGGGAAGTGAGGGAGACAGAGAGGGAGAGAAACAGCAATGTATGGTTGCCTCTCACATGGCCCTCACGGGCACCTGGCCTGCAACCCAGGCATGTGCCCTGACTGGGAATCGAACTGGGACCGCTTGGTTCCCAGCCTGTGCTCAGTCCACTGAGCTACACCAGCCAGGTTCAGAAGGTAATATTGTAATGGTATTACTGTAAGCATCACATCTGAAAAGGAAAAAAAATACTCCTTTTGACCTGCTTGTCTTTTGTCAACGACTTAGTTTATCAAATCTCAGCATAGCTTTCTTTGGGAGTCTTTCCTGATGTCCACTATGATTTTGATATTCTCGGCCCTGGCTGGATGTCTCAATTGGTTAGAGCATCTTCCAGATACACCAAGGTTGTGGGTTGGATCTCCTATCAGGGCACATATTAGTAGCAACCAATGAATGCATAAATAAGTGGAACAACAAATCAGTGTTTCTTTCTCTCTCTTCCTCCCTTTCTCTCTAAAATCAGCTTTTAAAAAAAAGATATTCTTACTGTTCTTATATTTTTCTTAACATGTTGATCTACAACCTTAATTTGTAATGTGCTAAAAACATGAGTTATTTATCTGGAAACGAGTTTCTCAGTTTTTGCCAGTTGAAACTAATCTAAGAGGAAGGTATAAGATACACTCAGTAGTGTTGGTTAAAACTCATCCACATGACCCTGGCTGGTGTGGCTCAGTGGATTGAGCACTGGCCTGCAAACTGGAAGGTCGCTAGTTCGATTCCCAGTCAATGCACATGCCTGGGTTGCAGACCAGGTCCCCTGTGGGGGGCATGTAGGATGTGACCAGTCCATGTACCTCTCACATGTTGATGTTTCTGTCTCTTCCCCTCTCTCTAAAAATTAAAAAAAACAAAACAAAAAGAAAACCCAGTCATCCACATAATGTATGTATAGATACAAGGCACTTTTATATTTTTTTATCTAAATGTTTAATAGTCTCTGGAAAGATAGAAGGTTTTATTTTGCATTTATTTCATAAGAGCAAAGTGTATTTTAAGATGTAATCTTAGCTTTTAGAGATTCCTGTTTTAATTTTAAGATTATTTAGTAATTTACAGACTTGTGAATGAAGCAAAATTGTTATGTAGTAAACATATGAGCACTAAGAGATCGGGTAAAGCATTTAGACAAAAGTTTCAGGTGCTTTAAAGAGCAAATTATTAGTAAGATGTTACATTGGCAGATACGATAGTAGAAGTATAGCCAGATGTTTGATAAAGTATCTCTGTTGTAAATTTTCCCTAAACTTTTTTTTAAATACTCATTTCATTACCTATGGATAACTGTTGATATTTTGGTATGTTACCTGCTAGTACTTTTTCTTCTGTATATATATGTGTGGATACATAGTTTACTTTTATAAAAATAGAATCATTCTGTATAATTTGCTATCTTGCTCTTTTTATTTAACATTAAATCTTGAAAGCTTTCCTTTGTTATTCTTAAATATTCTTTTTTAAAATGGTATTTAAATGTTTACTTAACATATTGTTGTAAAGCTGTGCCTTAGTTTTATTATTTTTCTGTTGCTGAATATGTAACTTATTTTTTAAAAGGTTTTATTTATTTTTAGAGAGAGGGAAAGGGAGGGAGAAAGAGAGGGAGAGAAATATCAGTGGGTGGTCATATCTTGTGCGCTTCCTACTGGGGACCTGGCCCGCAACCCAGGCGTGTGCGGTAGACTGGGAATTGAACCTGTGACCCCCTGTTTCGCAGGCCGGCACACAGCCTACTGAGCCGCACCAGCCAGGGCATTTTTCCAATATTTTATATAAACAATGCTGTGGTGAATATTTATTCCTGATTACAAGTTTAGAATATTTTTGAAGAAGTGGAATTACTGATTGAAAAGGTATGGCATTTAAAAGTCTTAACTTGACCCCTCAGAGGTTTGATGTGTACTATTACTAGAAATGTGAATCTTATTTTATTTCTTCTTTTTTAAAAAATATATTTTATTGATTATGCTATTACAGTTGTCCCATTTTCCTCCCTTTATTCCCCCTCTGCCCCACCCCACCCCCATTTCCCGCCCTTTAGTTTTTGTTCATGGGTTATATATACATATAAGTTCTTTGGTTTCTACATTTCCTATACTATTCTTAACCTCCCCCTGTCTGTTTTCTACCTACCGTTTATGCTACTTATTTTCTGTACTTTTTCCTCCTCTTTCCCCGTCCCACTCCCCTGTTGATATCCTTCCATGTCTTATATAAATCCCTTTAACATTTCATATAATAAAGGCTGGGTGATGATGAACTCCTTGAACTTGACCTTACCTGGGAAGTGCTTTATCTGCCCTTCCATTCTAAATGAAAGTTTTGCTGGATAGAGTATTCTTGAATGTAGGTTCTTGCCTTTCATGACTTGGTATACTTCTTTCCAGCCCCTTCTTGCCTGCAGGGTCTCTTTTGAGAAATCAGCTGACAGTCTTATGGGAACTCCTTTGTAGGTGATTGTCTCCTTTTCTCTTGCTGCTTCTAAGATTCTCTCTTTATTTTTAATCTTGGATAATGTAATTATGATGTGCCTTGGTGTGTTCCTCTTTGGGTCCAACTTCTTTGGGACTCTCTGAGCTTCTTGGATTTCCTAGAATTCTATTTTCTTCACCATCTTAGGGAAATTCTCCTTCATTATTTGTTTAAGTAAGTTTTCAATCCCTTGGTCTTCCTCTTCTCCTTCTGGCACCCCTATGATTCGGATGTTGGGGCATTTAAAGATGTCCTGGAGGTTCCTAAGCCTCTCCTCAGTTTTTTGAATTCTTGTTTCTTCATCCTTTTCTGGTTGAATGTTTTTTTCTTCCTTCTGGTCCACTCCATTGATTTGAGTCCCAGTTTTCTTCTCATCCCTATTTGGTTACCTGCACATTTCCTCTCATTTCCTTTAGCATATCCTTTATTTGTTCCTCTAATTGTGACCAAATTTCAACTAAACCTGTGAGCTTCCTGATTACCAATGTTTTGAACTGTGCATCTGATAGGTTGGCTATCTCTTCATCACTTAGTTGTATTTTTTCTGGAGTTTTGATTTGCTCTTTCATTTGGGCCATTTTTGTTTTTCTTAGCGCGCTTGTTACATATAAGGGCTGGAGCCTTAGGTGTTCACCAGGGCAGGGTAACCCACGTGGCTGCGTTGTGATGCTATCTTTGGGGAAGGGGTCTGAAAGGGAACAATGGCACTTGCTCCACTCTCTGCTGGTTTTCAGTCACTTCCCCCGCTACCCACAAGCAAATTGGGCCCTTCTGGTGCTGATTCCCGGTTGGGTGGGCTTGTGTATGTTCTAGGACCCTGTGGGTCTCTCCAATGAACTCTCCTGTGAGGCTGGGAGTTCCTCCAGCTGCCGCCCCCACTCCCACAGGTGTTTTCAGTCAGTGGTTCGAGGCTTTATTTCCCCATGATGGAACCCTGGTTGTGTGGTCTGTTTCGCTCCCCAGCTTTTTCTCCCGGTTTATCTGCACGCGAATGCAGGACCACCTGGTCTTACCAGCCTGGGCCCCACAGGGTCCTGGTCCACCAGCCACAGGTCTCGCTGGCCAGTTGCACCATTGCCTGCCCTGCTCCACAAACTGCTTTGCCAGGAGTCCTCTCCGCCCAGCTCTGCCTCACTTACCGGTCTGGATGAATGTGTCTTCTTTAACTCCTTGGTTGTCTGACTTCCATACAGTTCGATCTTCTGTCATTTCTCGTTGTTTTGTTCTTAAATTGTTGTTGTCCGTCTTTTGGTTTTGCGAGGAGGCACAGTGTGTCTACCTATGCCTCCATCTTGGCTGGAAGTCCAGGATAAGTCTTGAAAGAAGATGAAGTTAAAAGCATGGCATGTACCAAAAATACACTAACAATCTTCTGAGGTCTCAAGCTCTCCATAGAGAGGGAAAGGGAAATAAACTGAGGATGGGTTAGTGGGAAGAAAACAAGTCTTAGATATTTGGGGAGTCAAAGTAAAATTTTCTTTTTCAGTTTCACAAATCAGGAAAGTTTACTTTTTAAAAATTTAGATACATACTTGAATTCATTTAAACTATAAATTAATGTCCTTTAAAAACGATGTATACATTTCCAGATATCTGAGATTAAAGCAACCAAGTAATCTATAAAAAAAATAACAGAAAACATCAGATAACTGGGTAAACAAAATGTAGTATATACATACAGTGGAATATTATTTAGCCTTAAAAAGGAATGATGTAACTAATACATGCTACAACATGGAAGAACTAGGGGCTGCAAGAAAAGATGAAAAAGTCCTGGAGGTGGTTGGTGATGACGGTTGTACAACATGTAAATGTACTTAATGCCAAAAAGCTATATACTTAAAAATCGTTAAGATGGTAATTTTATGTTATGTATATTTTACATCAATTAAGTACTGATCAGTCATTAAAAAACAGCAGTAAATAAAATGACAGAAACATACACAACAGAATTTATTTTAGCAATGCATATAAATGTTTTAACATTCATTTTGGATTAAAACAAAAATAAACTACACATAATTTTAAAAAGACAACTAAAACAAAATGGCATGGAAGGACAAAGTTGGATAGTAAGTAAGTGAATAAATTATAGAGAGGAATTTACAATAAGTAAAGTGCAAGGTTAAATTAAATATGACAGTAATTTTTATTGATGAGGTGGGATCATAATGAAAATCTTTAGCAGTATAGAACTTACACATGCACCAAATAATACTGTATGAAACACATGATAAAAATCATTGAAGTCAAGCCCTGGCTAGTGTAGCTCAGTGGATTGAGTGCGGCCTGGGAACCAAAGGGTAATGGTTTGATTCCCAGTCAGGGCACATGCCTGGATTGCGTGCCAGGTCCCTAGTGAGGGCCATGTGAGAGGCAATCACACATTGCTGTTTCTCTCCCTCTCTTCCTCCCTCCCTTCCCCTCTCTCTAAAAATAAATAAATAAAATCTTTAAAAAAAATCATTGAAGTCAAGAGAACAAGACACAAACAACAGATGGGGAGAAAATATTTTCAGAAGAAATATATGATTTTATAAAGAATGGTTACTCAAAATACACAGAGAACTCTTAAAACTCAGCAATAAGAAAATGAACAACCCAATTAAAAATGAGCAAAAGATCTGAAGAGATAACTCACCAAAGATGATATATACTACAGATGGCACAGAAACATTCAGAAAGAGGCTTAACATCTTACATTAGTAGGGAATTAAAAATTAAAGCCGTGAGATACTACTGCACACTTATTAGAATGGCTGACATCAAAAACACTTGACAGCATCAAATGGCTGGTGAGGATGTTTAGCAACAGGAACTCTCATTCACTGTTGCTGAGAAAGCAAAGTTACTATTTTTCCACTTTGAAATACAATTTAGCAGTTTCTTATAAAACTAAATATATTCTTACCATACAACCCAACAGTCGTGGTTCTTGGTATTTACTTAAATCAGCTGAAAATGTATGCTCACATAAAACCTAACACAAATGTTGATAGCAGCTTAATTAATAACTGCCAAATTTGAAAGCAACCAAGATATCCTTTTGAGGGTAATGGGTAAACAAACTGTGGTAACACTTGGACGATAGAATATTATTCAGTGCTAAAAAGGAATAAGCCATCAAGACATGAAATGATACAGAAGAAACAAATGCATATTGGTAAGTGAAAGAAGTCAAGTTGAGGAAGTTACATACTTAGGATTCCAACTATATGACATTCTGGAAAAGTCAAAACTGTGGAGACAGTAAAAGCTTCAGTGGTTCTCAGGAGTTCTAATGAGGGGAGAAAGATAAATAGGTTGAGCACAGGGGATTTGAAGAGTTGGAAAACTATTCTGAATGATAGCATTATGGTGGATACATGGCATTACACTTACCACACCTGTAGACTATAAAACACCAAAAGTGAACCCTAATGTAAACTACAGACACGGATGTGTCAGTGTTGGTTCCTCAATTGTAACGAACGTGCCATACATTGCAGGATGATGAAAGGGGAGGGTCAGGAGAAGGGAGAGCTCGAAGTATGTGGCAACTCTATATTTTTGCTCAAATATGCTGTGAAACTAAAATTTCTTTATAAAAGTATTTTTAAAAAGTTAAATCACTGGAAATAAAAGAAACTGATACTCTTACTCGGCCAACACACTTAATGTATACCTACTTGTTCTAAGCTGGTGTAGCTCAGTGGATTGAGCGTGGGCTGGGAACCAAAGGATCCCAGTTCGATTCCCGGTTGGGGCACATGCCTGGGTTGCAGGCCAGGTCCCCGTGAGGGCCATGTGAGAGGCAACCATACATTGCTGTTTCTCTCCATCTCTTTCTCCCTCCCTTCCCCTCTCTTTAAAAATAAATTAAAAAAAAATAAAATCTTAAAAAAAAAATTAATAAGGATGAAGTCATATAATTAATAAGAACTATTAAATAATAAAAATAATTTGAATAATTTAACTAACAGATACATAACACCATACCCTGCAAACAGAAAATACTCTTTCTGAGTTTCCAAAGAACACTTGCCAAATTAGATTATGCTTTAAATCACAAAGAAACCCTCAATAAATTTAAAAGATATTTTGAAAGACTCTAGTCACTGACAACAAGGGAAAAAAGTGATTAGAACTGTCCTAAACACCTCTTTTTTTAAAAAAAGATTTTATTTGCTTTTAGAGAGGGGAAGGAAGGAAGGAAGGAAGAGGGAGAGAAACATAGATGTGAGAGAGAAGCATCAATGGGTTGCCTCTTGCATGCATCCCCACCTGGGACCTGGCCTGCAGCCCAGGCATGTGCCCTGACTGGGAATTGAACTGGCTGCCTTTCAGTTTGCAGGACAACACTCAACCCATCCAGCCATACCAGACAGGACTTAGCTAATATATATTTTTTAAAGGTTTTATTTACTTATTTTTAGAGAAAGGAGAAGGGAGGGAGAGAAACATCATTGTGTGGTTGTCCCTCACACGCCCCCTACTGGGGACCTGGTCTGCAACCCAGGCATGTGCTCTGACTGGGAATTGAACTGGCGACCCTTTGGTTCGCAGGCCGGCACTCAACCCACTGAGCCGCACCAGGCAGCGCAAGGTAAACACTTTTAACATACTTATTGCCTCTACCCCTTGATTTTTAAGTTGTCTTTTGGAGAAATATAAACTTCATACTGTTGAATTCATTTCTTCTTACTACATTTTATTTTATTATTTATTTGTAATCTTTGATCTTTTTGTTGTTCCCTGCTTCCCAGTTGCCTGCCTTACAGGCAGTTTTGAAGCATTTACTAAGTCTCATGCTTGGTCTTTGTTTCACTTTTTTAGTGTAACAATTGGATGGAGGCCAAGGGGGGAGAAGGAAAAAAGAAGGATCACGTTTAGATTACAGGGTTTCTTTACACAGTTTCCTGTCTACACAGAGGCCTTCCTCTCTTTCTTTGCCTGGCAGATTCCTTTTCATCCTTTAAAAGCCTATTCTAATTTTTTTGCCTAATTACTCTCTTATAAATAGGAGCCCTGGGCCCTCTTTTCCATTGTGTTCCACTCACTCATCCCTATCATCTCATCTCAGTGGCCCTATGTTCTTGTGTTACTCTTTTCCCACTCATGGGGTTCTGTGCTCAAATGAAAACTAAACCTTAGCATCTTTGATCTCCAGTATGTGACACACTGTAAACACTAAATAAATATTTGAATTAGGAGAAACTTACTGAGTTTTTTTTTTTAATTTAATTTCCCTGCTTCTAGTGTGAAAATATAAAAAGGAGGTTCCTCTGGGTGGAATTATGGATTGTTTTTTAGTGTATATTTTATTCTGGTTTGAAGTTTTTTTTTTTTGTTTTATCTTTTGTAATGCTCACATACTAGCTTTTTTGTGTGTGTTTTTTTATTACCATTTATTCCCCTCCATACCCTCTTCTACCTCTCTCCACCTCCTTCTCCCTCATGTACTACTATTACTGTGAGAGTTAAAAAAAAAAATTAAAACCAAATCTCTCAAATTTCTAGGTGTTCCCTATTGCCCAACATCTGTGTCTTTCTGACCCTACTCAACAATCTTATTTCCCACTTCTTGCTACCTTATGCCCTCCTCTCTCCTTGCTATCTCATGAGCTAGGTCATACTTATTTTTACTATTGCCTAGAATCCCATCTTCTGGGTAGGAATATGATCTGTTGTAAAATGTGTAAATTGGAATACTTGTAATAGAGATTGACGAGTGAGAATTTAGACTTTTAATGTTCTGCTGGTCTTATCCGGAATATATGGTGGATAAATAGACCATTTAATACTCTTAGCTTTCTAAAATAGAAACCTTAAAAAAATGGAATAGTGAATGTATCTTCAGATTTTCCTGGGTCTCCTCTAGCCTAAAGATTCCATCACAGACAAACCTTTTCATTGATTAATTCATTCATTCAACAAATAATTGCTTATCTCGTAGACACATGGACTATACACAGTGCTAGGTGCTAGTGACATAATGTCAACAAAACACTCACTTGACCCATGCTTGTGAAATTTATAATATAGAAGACATTTGAGGACTTCCGGCCAAGATGGAGGCGTAGGTAGACACACTGTGCCTCCTCGCACAACCAAAAGAGGAAAAACAACAATTTAAAAAACAAAAACAGCCCTGACTGGTGTAGCTCAGTGGATTGAGCGCAGGCTGGGAACCAGAGGGTCCTGGTTCGATTCCCAGTCAGGGCACATGCCTGGGTTGCGGGCCAGGTCCCCAGTGGGGGCCATGTGAGAGGCAACCATACATTGCTCTTTCTCCCTCCCTTCTCCTCTCTCTGAAAATAAATAAAATCTTTTAAATAAATAAAATAAAAATAAATAAATAAAAAACAAAAACAGCCAGATCTGACAGAAAACTGAACTGAGTGGAAGTCCAACAACCAAGGAGTTAAAGAAGACACGTTTATCCAGACCAGTAAGCGGGGCAGAGCTGGGTGGAGAGGACTCGGCAAGATGTGGTTTGTGGAGCGGTACCGGCAACGCTCCAGCTGCCTGGAGAGGCCTGTGGCGGACGTGCCTGGCAAAAACGCTGCAGGTGCACTCGGGGAAACTGGGGCTGAGACTGGTGGACTCGGTGGTCCCTTGTCCTGGAGGAAAAGCTGGGGAGCGGAACAGACTGGGCAGCCCACCAACGCAGGGAAATAAAGCCTCAAATCAACAATTGAATACACCCGTGGGTGTTGAGGCTGCAGTGGGAGGAACTCCCGGCCTCACAGGAGAGTTCGTTGTGGAGATCCACAGGGACTTGGAACTGTGCAGGCCCGTCCACTCACCCCAGAGCCAGCAAAGAAGCACCCAACTTGATTGTGGGTAGCTGGGGAAGTGCGGAGAACAGAGCAAGCACCCTTGTTCTCTCAGGCCCCGCCCCCACAGACAGTGTCACAACACAACAACGTGGGTTGCCCCACCCTGGTGAGCACCTAAGGCTCCGCCCCTTAAAGTAATAGGTGCGCTGAGAAAAAAAAATGGCCCAAATGAAAGAACTCATCAAAGCTCCAGAAAAAATACAACTAAGTGACGAAGAGATAGTCAACCTGTCAGATGCACAGTTCAAAGCACTGGTAATCAGGATGCTCACAGGATTCAAAGAAAGATTGTCGCAGTTACTTGAACAAATGAGAAGGGAGGAGAAGGAAACTGGGACTCAAATCAACAGAGTGGACCAGCAGAAAGAAAAAAACATCCAACCAGAAAAGAATGAAGAAACAAGAATTCAAAAAACTGAGGAGAGGCTTAGGAACCTCCAGGACATCTTTAAACATCCCAACATCCAAGTCATAGGGGTGCCAGAAGGAGAAGAGGAAGACCAAGGGATTGAAAACTTACTTGAACAAATAATAAAGGAGAACTTCCCCAAGCTGGTGAAGGAAACAGATTTGCAGGAAGTCCAGGAAG
>PVJI01015347.1:0-41293 GCA_004026765.1 Micronycteris hirsuta | reverse complement strand
CAGTCTTTGAAGAAATAATTTAACTGGTTCTCCCTGGAATGCATGCTAACTAACCCACATCCAGAATGAAAGCAGAGGAATGGCATAGTCCAATTGGTCTTTTTTTTTTTTTTTTTTTTTTCTTTATACACACAAAAGAACTTGCTGCCACCACATTGGAGAAAGCCAATTCTCTCTTTGCAGTTCTTTTACCAGAAACAGTGGAAGGGTTCAGGGCATGTAAAACACATACACCATTTCACAATCTCATACTATCTTGCTTTCCACTAAAGTGTTAAACTATTTCCAGTGGTTTCAGTAGGAGAATATTTACAGAGATATATAGTCTACCCTGAATCATCAGTATATTATTTGCTTTGCTTTGTTTTTCAGTATTTATTACCGATCCCATTTTCCCTCCTGCTTACTTATTCCATAAAGAAAGTAGATCTGTAAAATTCAACACCATGAAGAAATGTGACCTTTTCTTTATTCTCATCCAGTTTACTTAGTTGTTGCTTGAAAACAGTTAAGTCTAAGGGTGAGGCAAACAGATCCTGTCCCAGTATCTAGCCAACATTAATTGATTGCTGATCTGTTTTCCTGTGATGAGACTAACCCTTAAGCCAAATTTCATGTCTTCTGATTCAGTTAATTGATGGAACACATGCCAACATCTGTTCCTTCTTTATTTACTTGTATGGGACCCAACTTTCAAAGTACAATGTGTTCACCAACAGTCCATCCTGCATTTCACCTTGATGATTCTGGTGTTGTGATGCACATATTAATATGGAAATGAAAGGGGATGGGAGCAGGAGAGTGTACTCTGTACTTCACAGGAAGCCACACCTAACCAGCAGAGGAGCCACTGCGTATTCTCCTGGTAGGGGCACAATCTGGGCCTCTAAAACTGGTTTACAGAATGGGTAATGGTTAACACACCCGCCCACATACTTTCCACTTGGATAAGGTTGTTTTGCCTAAGAACGCACGTCAGGGGTAGGTCTAACTTCCTATAGTGATTTCCTATGTACAATTAGATTATTTCAACCAGATTCTAATACTTAGTTTTCCATTTATTTGAATTTTTAATATTCTAAATTTAAGGTTATTTTTTTCTTGACTTAGGAAGTTTATAGAAGGTTTATCAGAGCTTGATTGTCATTATATTTTAAAGTATGTGTGTTTTTAAACACTATATTTTAAACAGTTTGTAGAATATACAATCTTTCTTTACCTTCTTCATCTCTCATTTACCATCTGAACAGACTAGTGTTAAACAGACTGGACATATAAGACAGGTGTACAAGCTAACACTGTATGTTCTTTTTTCAAAAATAATTGTTTTATTTTACAGTGATACAATCTGTTCTAAATGTAGTTTAAATCTGTTCATCAACAGAGTTTTATTGCTCCTATTTTCAACACAATGAAATAATGATTTAATATAAACCTAATTTTTAAATTTATGGGTTTTAATAAACAAATGGGTAAATAGACATTTACTAAACAAACACACTCACATATACTGTTTAGTATATATAGACAAAATTAAATTCTGAAATTGTGGATTTTGAAAAATATGTGTGAATTTATGTATACACAGACCTATAAATATGTGAATATATACTTATGTTTATATATCAATACATGTTTCAACAAAAAATGCATTTCAGTTTGGGTAAGAATTACACTCCAAGAATCTGTTGAACACTAGATGTCACTAGATTAAAGCAGAAACTAACATTAAAAGAAAAGTACTAAACTGTTCTAGAATAACTACTAAGGGAGAATATGTAGTAGCTTTTTTTTTTTTTTTAAGATTCTGTATTTTATTTTTAAGATTTATAACTAACATATTCAAATTCATGCCAAGATAAAATATAATATAGGGTATGGCCTTAGATGAAAATGATGAAGTCCCCACCCCAAGTCAAGGGAAAAACCAGATACTAATTTTTAGTGATTTAATAAGACCTTGAAAAAAGCAAAATTTGTTTCTAAAATTTAAATCTATGGACATAGTTGAAGGCAAATTGCCTCTTTAAGAAGGAATCTGTCTTTTCTTCTCAAATATTGAGGGTCTTGGAGCAGGAGTAGGAGCAGATATGAGCTGATCTGAATAAACTGCCACTTAATCATAACTGTAATAGACTGCCTGACATCAAAAGGTGAAAAGACCCTCTGAAGTCACTCTACTCTACACTCGGACCTGAAAACTTCTAGGCGTGTGGACCCTAGGTATTGTCTCTTAGAGTATTTTTGCTCACACTTCACTTTCAACAATAATTTGGTGGGTTTGAAACATTAAGTACTTATTATCTATGGGTGATATTGTACCAGGAAGCCATTACTGACGATAAAAGTACTTACTTAAAAAGCTCATTTCTGTCGATGGCTCTATTGGTTTGCGGGTCAATTGCATAGACGGTCAAGTCACACTTGGTATAATCTTCCAGAGAAAAGGCATCTCCATGCCGGCGAGCACCAATGGACTCTACCACCACTTTGGAACCAGGAATTTGCTCCTGAACGTAGTGATCCAAAATCCTATAAATCAAACACAGAACACATGTGACATCCTGACAGCCTTTATTGGGGAAAAAAAATCACTCTCAACTTGAAATGACATTTAGTAAATGAAAAATGATGACAGCCTGTTTTTTGGCTAATGTTTACTGAATACGAACCTTTGAAAAATTATATTTTTTCATCATTTAACTCTCAATGATACTGGAAGCTGAATAAGGTAGAAAGAGGTCACTAACCATGTCCTAGTTAAGTCTTGACTTTTTGAATTTATGATACCATTTGAGCCTTTACATGGCTCATGGGAAATGCTAACTGTGTTGTGCAGATGAAGCTGTCTGCTGTATGAAATAATTGAGTTCATGTGTTAGTGTTATAAATTTCACTTCCCATAAGATTTTATGATACAGAGCATATAGTTATATGCCAAGGCGCAGGACTGGGATACCTGTTTTCCTAATGGTATAAAGATCCTTTAGGGGATTGTAGCAATGGGAGAATGTAGAGATATTTTGCTACGGCAGGTTTACCAGTTCAAGATAAAAACATTGCATGAAAATCTCAGAAGTTATTTAGGTGAATACAACAACTAGATGCAAATAATTAAAAGATATCTAGAAAAGACAGAAAAAATTGTTAACCTATAGGTAAATTTCTAAAAATGCAAATTTTAATCTAATGACATAACTCGATGTTAATTGAAAGTACAAATTATTGCCATATGAGTATTTGTTTTCTACATTGCTACAAGTAGCAATTTCCTTAATGTTCTTTCCTTATTAAAAACTTTATATTGTTAATCTTTGCAGATTAACACTAGATGCATATTTTAAATATTTATAGACATAAGATTAAATTAATTTTAATAATTATACATGACAAATATTTAAAAATTTATCTGTAGATTCGGTGCTCCTTTTGGAGTTCATGCTCTAGGGCACTTTGGGGTAAGGAGGGGGTATTCCGAATTCTTTTCATACATCAGAAAATAACTGACTTCAGCTGCCAAAATTGACCTGCTTTCTGCTCCATTAAAAATGCTGTCTTAAGAGTCTGACATGTGCTAGATTTGCCCTTGTTAAAGAAACAACAGGATACTAAGCCTTGGAAGAAGTGGCTGTACCACTTAACACGAGTCCATGGTATGCATCACAGAGGACATTGCCAATGATAGCAAAGTGTTTTGTTTGTTTAAACGAACCAGCATAGTTGAAGGCTCTCCTGTTGATGTACTGGTCATTCTTTCTCTTTTCTCTCACCCCCTTAAACCCATTTGGTCTGTCTGCATTACAGAATTTTTGTGATGAGATCATTACTAAAGAATAAGCAAAATAAGTGTGCCCAGCTGGTGTAGCTCAGTGGATTGAGCTCAGGCTGAGAACCAAAGGGTCCTGGTTCGATTCCCAGTCGGGGAACATGCCTAGGTTGCGGGCCAGGTCCCCAGTGAGGGCCATGTGAAAGGCAACCATACATTGCTTTCTCCCTCTCTTTCTCCCTCCCTTCTCCTCTCTCTAAAAATAAATAAATAAATAAATCTTAAAAAAATATTAAAAAAAAGAATAAGCAAAATAAGATGTGCAAAAGAGCAGGAGGAGGAAACCCACTGTTCAAATGCTAGTTAGGGAATGAATGTAGCCTTCCTGGGACTCTGAAGGGAGTGCCTGTATTGCAAAACAGACTAGTCTAACATCATCCAGGCTGTGTTCTGGGACTGAAAATAAGAGGACTCATAGTCAAACCTCATTTATACTCTCGGCATTTTATAGGAGGCGCAGACAATTTATGGTAAAGAACACAGAGTTCTGACTTAAATGTTTGACTCCTGTACTTATCAATAGCATAACCTTAGGCAAGTAATTTTAAGCTTTTAAAGTCTCAGTTCCCTTAACTAAAAAAATGAAGAAATCATCTACTGCATGGGATTGTTGTGTGCATTAAATGAACAAAGAAATCTTTGCACAGATTTTAGCATATAGTAACTGTTCATTAAAATATTATTATTATTATTAATTTGGCCTAAATTTTGCACTAATAGTCTTCTGTTTTGTTTCTAATTCATTTAAGACATTTAATAGATTTGCAGAATTATTAAGAAAGCATATGTCTCACTAGTACTATTAGTTTACTAATCAAAAAACAAAGAAATGTGAGTATATTATTTAATATATTATAGAAGATGGCTATCTGTTCCAATAGTGTAATTTAACAGTTTATAACTGCTCCAGTGCATTTACATGTTGATTAAATATGTCTCATGAAAATCCTTCATATATGTAAATATAAGTTGTACGTTTTCCTATGAGGAAGAAACATTTCTATTTCATTTGTATCTTTTTCTATTTTCTGTGTAATAATGCAGAATCATATGAGATTATAAATGTACATATGGAATGGAACGTAATTGTATTAATTGGTTCATGGTAGCAAGAATCAAAAATTAATGAACTCTAAACATAAATTATGTAATTTAAAAAATGTAACAGTATCTTCTCCCTGAAACTTTTTCCCCCCTGAAATGTTTAGAGATCTTTTTGGATGAAATATCTGTTATGATAAAGAGAAATGTGTTCAAATTTGAGTTCCTTCCATCTTTTTCAGGTAAATACCTGTGAAACTAAATTTAATACTTTTAAAATAAAAAGATATTTTGTAATAATTTATCTTTTCATTTAGTATCTATATCTGTATACCTAAGCATTTCTACAATATTTATCTCTCCAGTACATATATACACACACACACACACACATATACATTATGTATATATGTATATGGATTCATTACATACATACATATATGTATATATATTAACTGAGAATGGATGTTTAGCCCTTGATCTTCATATGTACATAGATAGGAAGATTATTGCTTCCTAAATATATTTTTTCTCAGATTTTTAAAAAAATACAGCTCAATAGTCACTGACCTTGAATTGACTCATATAAATTAATGATAATGTTTAAATCATCATTGTGTTTATATTTACTTTTTATTCATGTATGGCCAATTCATACATAAAACTTGAAATTAAATATCATGAGAATATTGCATATAAACTGACCCAGAATAAACATACCTCTCTAGCCTGAAGAGTTAGTATGCTACCTGCTCATCATCAATTTGTTATTATTTTTTTTGTTTAAAGCCGTTTATTAATAAGAAAATTCTGTAATAATATATTTAAATACATTAACATATTATATATTATATACAATCTATATTATATATTAATATATTTATATTTTACCTAAAAAGAGACAGAGATCTACAATGATTTTTCTCGGATCTGCAATATCTGTATCATACAGATCATCAAGGGCAACATCTATAATAATAGTTATATAAAGTCAATTATACTTAATTAAGTCCAGGTAGTATGATTTTGAGTCTATTATAAAAAATTTATAAAACCTTTCATCTTTATACATTATGTTACTTGAATTTCTTATAATGTACAAAACAAAACAATGTAGTCATATTTTAAGAAATTATTTAACTCATTATTTCCTGTTCCCCAATTTCTTGAGACAAGAAACTCTATAAATCTCTATTTTCAGAGTTTAGAAATGTAGAAAATTAAGTTGGACTCATAGTTTTCTAATAAAGTTATAGTGAAACTTAGGTGAGCGTTAAGTGGGAACTTTTCACTCATTCGTTCTTTCAACAGTTATTTACTGAATGCACATCTCGGAGCAGGCGCTGTTCTGGACACTGGGAAGATATCAGTGAACAGAACAAAGATATCTGACCTTATAGAACTTGCCTTCTAATGAAGCAAGACTATCAAGATAGTAAGATAATAAAATCGGTAAGAGTATTCAGGAAAAGTGGGATTGAGAAGTTGATATTTACGCAATCTTTCAGGAGACAATGAGTGATCTAAACATTCTGGGAAGAAGAAATTGTTTGCTGCTTGTGCGAAAGCCCTGAGGCAGAAGTATGTGGCTGGAGCAGAACAAGCTGCGGGGGCATTCACAAGGGGACTTAAGGTTATAAAGCATTACCTTTTGTTCTGAGCAAAGCAAGGATGCATTGCTAAATTTTAAACATTGAAGGAATATGCTTTACCTGACATTTAAAAGAAGCACCCTGGCCACTATGTTGAGAATAAGCTATAGTGGGGGCTGAGAGTAATATCAGAAAAAGTGGTTAGTGAGACTCTAAGGAGACAAAGGATTTATTAAATGCTTAATCTATTCAACCATTTGGAAGAAGATAAGACACAAGATAATTCTTGATTATTGGACATGTAAAGCTTATAATTCATTTCTATTATATGAATTATTATGCCTGATTAAATATGCAATAGGAATAAATTTTATAAAACAAACCAAGAAATACAGCGTTCAACTGGACAAATACTTATATTAATTAACAGTTGACCTAGATAAGTGTTTTTTGTTCATCATTTTAAAATGGCTCAACTTTCATAGATTATTCTCAGTTTAAAGAAAAACATAAAGGAGAGACTAAAACTTAGAAATCAATTTATGATGCTTTGTAATCTTCCTTGAAGTCTGTATTCAGGCATAGGTGGCTCTTAAAAGAGGGTAACATCTCTTCAGAATGCAGTCTGCTTCTATCATCTTTTGTATTGAATATGGAGCACCAATACCTTCTCTGCTTCCTCTCAGTTACCTTGAACTATCTGAGTTTTTTCTCTGTGAAGTCCAGTGTTTTGCACATAAGGAAAAATTTTTATGGTGACAGTGGTGTCACCACACTCTTAAATAATATGGTGTTAAACCTGGCTAACATCTCAAAAAAAGCAGAGGTTATGCATGACCACTTGGTGCCATAAACACTGTTTGATACACTGCTTTAGGTCTATAATGTGGAGAAAATTGCATTCCATTCCAATGCACAAGTAATAATAATAACAATAGAGACATTTATTAAATACAATACTCTGCAAAATTCTGTGAGGATCGAGGATTTTGTGGCCCACACATATCCTAGTCCTGACAGGTGTTCCCTCACTTGCAAAAGACCTTGGCCCCTATCTGCTCCCCTGTACCCCATTGATTCCCTTGACTACCCAAACAGTGGCTGTGCATGCAAAAAAAAAAAAACAAAACCTTTCTGTTCTGAAAACTAGCTGAACTTTTCAACCAATCATCTCCTACTAAAGCCTCATAAGACATTCTGCCTTCCTTCCCAAGCCTGGTATTTTCAAATAAAAGCTTGTGCTAATAGTGCTCTGAGTGATTTTATTCTACAACCTTTAGTTTCCTTCTATCCTCCTCAAACTGGATTTATAGAAGAACAATTTGGAGATGCACTTAATACTAAAACAAACAAATAAAAAACTTAAAAAAATAATCTAGGGTTCTGTTTTGGATTAGGACGTAGATGGGCCTACAATTTATCCTATCACTATTGCTCAGTGGTTTAATACTTGATATAAAATGCATAGTATTTTAAGACCTCTAATAGAGTAATACCACCTGGGCACAGAGCAAATATGTATTAAAGCATGTTTGACTAATTATTATTTAAATACATTAACATTTTGATCTAAGTTAAGTATCAGCTCCTGAGCCCTAAAGTGGATGGCCCTCTTGGCTACCTTTCCTTAAAAATAATTTTGGACGCAGGGCCTGATCTCAGAGTTTTCCTCAAGACCCGAAGAAAGACTTTATTACCCTTCTCTCGCCTCTGGCCAATCAACTCCTAACAGTACCCTGAAGCCCTAACCTACAATGTCTTGTGATTTTATCTTATATAACCTGTAACCTTTGTGCCATCCGGTAGATGGGTCCTTCAGTGCATGAGCTGGCCTGGCTTCAGATTGTCCAATTCTATTCAAATAATTTCTTTCTTTACTGCAAACCCCACCTCATGCAATTTTTGGTCAGAGGGCACAGGCAGATGAGCTATTACCGGCCAAAGCAAGAAATATGCAGAGTTTTAGCAAACTACACATACAAAACATAAGATTATTCATTATTCCCTTTCCTTGATTTCCTATTCCCACAGTGAATCAGCCGTGAAGTTTCAAAATTTCCAATTGCATAAGCTGCTTTTCTGTCAGTTAATCTGTGTGAATTCTGGTCAGCACTACTTAATTATATTAAAACTTGTTCTAACAAACTATAAAATAAATAAGTTCTAAACTTTTTTTTTCCTGCAACTAAAAATAACAAATACTAACAAGAAGTCCTAATCAAGTCCTCACTTTCCACTTTGTGATGAAATGTCACTCTGTGTCCTGCCTACTCATTGGCAGATAGAAATCACAGTGCTCATTTCTTTCCTGATCAGTGATCAGTGATCAGTCCTTTCCTTCCTGGATAGTTCTGTGCTTGGGACTGTGCTTTCTATACCACAAAAATTATATTTAATCCTCATAAGATTGACGGAAAGAAGGCACTGATTAAAAAAAAAAAAAGCATTAATACCTCCATTTTACCAGTAGACTTTGTTGCTTTTTGGCTGCAAAGCACTTACGCTCTTTCTCTAATTGGAAGAATTACTCTGTCTCCAACAGTCCCATCTGATAGGACTTTAATCGGTGGCCCTGTCTTGCCATCATCCTAGGCCATCAAAGTCTGTGTGGGACTCAAAGCAGTCCATTCCATATCTCTCTCCAGATTTGATTCTTGAGTCGAAGACCTGAGATGTTTAAATGGTTGGAACTCCTGCCCTGGAGGTGCAACATTCCCACCACACAGAAATTGTATATCCACCTATGCCTGCCATTGTTTCCCAGGCCTCTGCCGCTGCCCTTGTTCTTGACAATTTCCCCATCTGTTTTTCCATCCTTTGTTGATATTGTCATCTCTGAAAATTCTGATACATTTCCCTTTGCTGAAACTTGCCGGAGTTGATTTTTAGCACAATGGAACTAGTATGATGCATATTTCATTTTAAGATCCAGTTGTACCGAAGCCTGAATCACATTTGTAATTCTCTCACAGTAGCAAAACCCGTCCCATTTTCCTAGTCCTACTCTAATTGGTCCTACTGGGCTTTTTGAACTTCTATTGATCATATATTTTGTATTCTGTTTAAAGTTGCAGGGTTGCTCATGATAGAGTTTGATAAGAATCTGTATTATAGAAAAATCTAGGCATTTAATTTGCCTTGAATCTAAAATCTTGGAAGCAATATATAAATATAAAATACAAGTAATTCAATAAAATACATAGTGGAATGGTAATTGATTATGGCAAACTGTTTCAAAACAAAGAACTGTACTTGATTAATCTTCTGAGATACAAATACAGAGCAAATGAATTAGTATAATAATTGTAATCATTAAAAATAAAATTTCATTTAGGGTTTATTGTTCCACTTTAGTTTAAAAGGTCTATAACTTATAATACTTAATATATGTGACTATGGTATCTTTAAATAAAGTTTTAATAACTACTAAGAAAATAGGTTAATATAATTAACACATAGTATATTTTATATGCATATATTTATATGTTAATATGTTTATATGCATTATACATATTTACATATAAATATATGTATATAAAACATGTTTTACTGTGCTAGCACATGTTAACTAATACCCAGTTCAGAAATTTTTTATTTAAATGGTTTTCTTAGGTAAATGTTGAAAGGAGCATTTAACTGAAACATACTTTTTTCTATGCAAAACCTTTTAGTTTTTTAAATCCCAAACTAAGGGTACCAATATATAACTGGTTCAATTAACTAATCTATTCTCAAACCAAGTCATTTTTGTTAGATACCCCTGAATTTTAATTTACACCATCACTTTATCTAGTTACCTTTTCATGTATCTTCAATTACTTTCAATCAGAAATTTTCTTATCAACAATTAGATGTAGAGTTTTAACTGAAATAGCATTGTAGATATTTTTTACACTACAATTATTACAGCAGCCAAACTAAAATTACCATTTGATGAGAGTTTCTGGCATTGTGTGCTCAGCTCACTCCCAAGAAAAGATAGGTTGGATTTTTAATTAGAGTTGCCTCCTAAAATATGAACAGAGGGAGTGTTTTGGAACCCAGCCTGCTGCTGGCCCATAGATGTAGATTCAAATTACACCTATACCACTGCTATCTGTGTCTACATGGAAATTACTCTACCTCTCCGAATTCTAGAGAACTCATCTGTACAATGAGGAAAGTAATCAGTCCTACCTCTAAGGGTCTTTGTAAGAAGTTAATTGGATAATACTAATTAATCACGCAAAACCCATCCAATAAAAGTGCCATAGTGCCTGGCTGGTGTAGCTCAGTGGATTGAGCGCGGGCTGGGAATCAGACGGTCCTGGTTTGATTCCCAGTCAGGGCACATGCCTGGGTTGCGGGCCAGGTCCCCAGTGAGGGCCATGTGAGAGGCAACCATACATTGCTGTTTCTCTCCCTCTCTGTCTCCCTCCCTTCTCCTCTCTCTAAAAATAAATAAATAAAATCTTTAAAAAAAAAAGTGCCATAGACATCAGATATTTGTCGTGGTGGTTATAGAAACTATTCCTCAGATTTTACGATTGTACACTCTGCTTAGCCTTTTGTCAACAGTTTTTCAAAAGCCTGGCGAAATGAATCAGTAGGCTTTGCAGATGGCCAAAGGGATATGCAATACAGGATTTCCTGATACTCTGAACTTCCTCTGTTAGTACAGACCTTGGAGACTTTACACAGACCATATGTTAAGTAATGCTCCTTTAATTTCTTTAATTTCTTTCTATTTTATTTGCTACATTTCAAGGTATTTTACTTTGGTTTGTGAATCATTGTAAACTGACAGATTCTCTTTGAATGAGGTGGAACATTAAACAATAATTAAATTTAGTACCTAATACAACTAAGACATAAGTGAATGTCTCTAAAATACTATTTGTATTGTTACAGATACAAATGGAATATTCTTATATAAACATGAGGTTGAATTTATTCCTCATATTAAAAAAAAAGAAGCACAGACAGAGATAAATTGTGTATAAACTGGAGAAAGTTAAAAAAGGAAGCCTAAATATAAATAAGAGAATAAAGGAATTGGCTCTTGGTAATTAGGTTCCTGAATTAAGTGGCTGCACAAGTAAATGATATATTTACCTTATACCTTAGGTTGTGATGTATTATAACAAATAATAAACTACTCTGGAAAAACTTTTGGATCATAAAACATAAAAGAAAGCATAGAAAGAAAGCAAAAAAAGAGAACATAAAACATAGAAAGAAGAATTTTTAAAGTAATAAATGCCCAATGTATATTTTGGAAATCTTATAAAGTAACTATGATTTAAATGTTTTAAAATAATGATTTTAAATAATTCATGATTTAAATTATGATTTAAAATAATGCATGATTAATAATTGTATGATTTAAAATAATGTTAAAGAGACAATGTACTGGTACTTTGTATAAAATTATTACTTCTTAGTAACAGAAGACCATAGTGAAATGAAAATGAGTATTTCTCTTGTGAAGAGGGGAATTTACTTCTCCTTCTCTACCAGAATAAGTCCCCAAAGTAGAATTTCAGAAAAACAACAGATGAATTCCCTTTGTGTCAAAATAGTACGTCACCAAGCATTGGAATAAAACCAAATCACATTTATTTTTTTAAAGAATCATAAATTATTCTTTAAATATTAAAAAAATATAGGATTTTATTTTATAAAAGTGAGCCAAAAGTTGGCTTATAGCTGTGTGTATGGAAAATAATACAATAATCAATAAATAATAGTAGAAGGATAAACTGTTTTGCACACCCACAACTGTAAACCTACTGTTGACACGCCTTGCACTGAGTCGGCGTTTTATTTTTGAATAGCCTCAGTTTATTTTACAGTTATTTGTCAATTACAAAAACCTGTTATTTTCAAACGTTGTACTATTGAAATGAAAGCGTTTCATTATCTGATAGAAATTAGGTAATTTATGGCTAGTTTCTACTTGTAACTTTTTCAACTACATCTTTGTGCTAAGAATACTTAAAGAAAATTGGCATATGATTAGCAATATTTACAGTGATTTTAGAAAACATCAGATAAGAGAGACTACACAATTAAAGAAACTCTCAGGTACAATAATATATTTCCTATGTTCCATGTAGGCTTATATATTTTTTTAAGATTTTCACTGTTTTGATAGTCTAGGGTCATACCTGACCTGTGTAATGTACTCAGTTCATGTGGAATAAATAGGTGAAAGGAAATAACCTTAATGTATGGGTAAGAAAGTGGCTGTGGGGAGAGATAATGAAGTTTGATTTCATTGCCAAATTGGGAAATCAGCAGATGATGGTGCAAGAGGCAGATGACATCAGAGCATCTGATGTGAACCATTTATTCCTAAATAAAGTCAATCTTCTCCATGAACAGAATACTATTACTTTCATATGCATAATCTTATCAAATTTCTCGGTGGCAAAGTAAAGTAACTACTTTTATTCGGTCCATTTGCTCAGACACAAACCCAAGAGTCATTATTGTTTCTCATACCTATTCTCATACACCCCCATAACAAATTTTGTAGGTGTACTTTCAAAAATATATCCTTAGTCTAATCACTCCTTCCTGTCTCCACCCCTACCACCAGTCCAACCACAGTGGCCTCTCTCCTGGACTATTGCTAGAGGCTCACACCTGGTCATCTAATCTCCAACTCAACCACCTTTCAAAGTGTAAGCCACAGTGGTGTCTCTCCGTGCAAAAGGTGTGAGGCAACACTGTTCAAAATAAATATAATGTAAGTTACATTTGTAAATTTAAATCTCCTAGTACCTACATTAACATCAAATAGTGATATTAAGTTTAATATCTTTAACTCATATTTCCAAAATGATCACATCAATATATAATCCATATGAAATATTAATGACATATTTTACTTTTTTTGGTAATGTCTTAGAAATTTGGTGCATGTTTTACACTGTACTTATAGTGTCTTTTATCTGAACCTGGCACTTTTCAAGCACTCAATAACCACATGTGACTGGTGACTACTATATTAGACATACAGTTATAAGGACTTTCAAACACAAAGGAAAGTATTAAAACCTCCAGGGGCCTAAGATGTCCTAAGTAACTCATTCCCCACCTTGATATCTATATTCTTGATGTCATAAGCATGCCCCTAATGCTGGCATTTTCACATCGCAGTTTTCTCTCTGGGAGATAATTTCCTCCAGCCCGTCACCCCCAGCCCCCATTACACATACATACACATTGCTGCAGGACTTTCTCCCTCACTTCCTCAGGTTTCTGCTCAGATTCGGCTTATTAGAAAGGTTTTCCTCCATCATCCTATATGAAATAGTACTTTCCTTACACAGTTTTGAGCTTAAGAATCTCTAACGTAATTGAAGGTTTTAAAAATTTACCAAAATAAATTAGTTCTGTGACTGACATGCTTACTGTACCAGAAAATTTACATTTAATTATATTAAAAGCAACACAAGCTTGACATCCTTATTCCAATATTCACGATGAGGAAGTGTGGCCTTATGTGTTAAATAACTTGCTCAGAAATCACACAAATGTAATAGGATTCCAACTTGTGTGTCTGAAGCCATAATCAGAGTTCCATTATTACTGCACCTGCTTTTTGAGTAGAAAGTGCAAAACTCTGGTCTCTCTCTCTTACCCTACTAACTCGGGGCTGCTAACTTCACTTTTGTATAATATCTATTATTCATTAAATGTTCATGGTTTCCATTGTTGGAGGCAGCTGATATCATTTAGTCCTCAACACAGTCCTATAAGTTTTATTAGCTCTTATCAACATATGATGAAACTGAGTCTGGGAAAAATTAAATTATATGCCCAAACTCATGTTTCAGAACAATTATATGAAATCAAAAATCCTATAAAAAGGGTCTCAAGACATGAAAGTTGCCTGATTTTTCTCATTCATATCTTTATATCTACTTAAAAGAAATAAATCATATAACTTGCTATGAAATTATACTTTTATGTTGCCATTTCCAGTTTTCATAAATTATTTCAATGTCAAGAAAGGGGCATTATGATTTTTCTTATACAAAATTTTCATTGCATAAAATGCACTGAGTGCTTATTATATAACTGGAATTATAGCCGTGAAAAATAGATTACTTAGCTTCATGGAGTTCATATTCCAGTGGGAAATTGAACTATAATAAAAATATTAGATATCACTTTGAAAAATCAAGAATGAAGGGTTAGAACAGCAATTTTCAACATTTTTCATATCATGGCGCATATAAACTAATTACTAAAATTCTATGGCACACCAAAAAAATATATATATATTTGCTGATCTGACAAAAATAGGTATAATTTTGACTCATTTACACCAAAGAGCTATTGTTGTATTGGCTCTTGTCATCTTTTTTTCACAATCTAAGGGAAAGGTCAGTGCTTTCTGACTAAATAGTCTGGTATTTCATGTTTTAAAAATTCTTGTGGCACACTGAATGAAAATTGCTGCATTAGAAGTTGAAGAAAATGTTCTCATTTTTGGATAGTGTAATCAGAGAAAGCCTACCCCAATATATAACATTAAAACAGCTAAGAGACAAGCATAATTCTAAAACTTTAGAGCGTAGTCAGCTATTATTTTGATAAAGATTAAGTATATATAAACTACATCTGCAGAGGAAAACAAGACACTGTTATTGATATTTCCATGCATAAATGTTGATAATCACCTCATTCATAGGACATTTTTTTAAATAATCACCCAGAGACATTTTCTCATTGTTTCTTTTAGAGAGAGAGAAAGGGACAGGAGAAGGGAAAGAGAAAAATATCAATATGAGACAAAGCATTGATTGACTGCCTCCTGTACACACCCCAACTGGTATGGAACCTGCAGCCTAGGTATGTCCCCTGGCCAGGAATCAGACCAGAACCTTTTGGTTATAGAATGACACTCCAACCAACCTACCCATACCGGCCAGCGTGTTCATAGGGTATGTGACATCCGAAGTTTCAATTTTATAAAATATTAAAAAATAATTGTTATATAACTTACGTGCCTCATTAAAAGGGAATCACTCATGCCTCAATCAACATCTATTATATCTTATTTGAAATATAATTACTAAAAGTTCAGCTATCTATCTGAAGCTTCTTCTGGCAGCTTACAAGGGGGGAGATATTTTATTAGAGAGAGGAAATTAACAGTGATAATTGACATCTGTCAACCTAAACTCAATAGAAGACACAATAATAAATAAATATCAATATAAAAATCATGAAATGATGGCAAGTTAGGTTAGGACAGAAAAGAGTGAAATAGTAAAGACATTTTAATAACCCTTAATAGCATTCAGAATATTAAAGAACTGCAGCTTAATAAATAATTACAACTTTGAGTCAACAGTAACATTAGTTCAGTGTGTACTGTTCAAAGGCAGAAGGGCATGATATATATTTTAGAATAATTAAATATATATATATCTATCTTTTAGAACTAGTCATTTGGTTTTTGAAAAATAAGCTTTAGCCATCTAGATATATCACTCTGAGAGATAGCATTCCCTGCACTAGCTGGATTGCTTAGATATTGAGCTATCTGAATAATTTGGAGCCACAAAATCAAGCTATGTAATTCAAATAATTAATGTTATGACTTATTTCTTATATGCTGCTTTTGAGATTATGTTGATGCATCAATCAAAGCATTCTGAAAGAATAAAATCTTCTCTCATCTAATTTTCATTCCTATTTGAAAGCACTCTCAGAATCTTCACATATTTCAAATAAAATACTTATTGCAGGAAAACAGCAAGCTAAATTATTATGACAGTGTGTTAAATAGATGTTTAATCTGAACATTATAATAATTAAAATGACCTAATCTCATGAATATTATAGCTGCACGACAATACATATAAGTAAACATAAGGCCATTACTCTGTAAGTTCTTCTATCTTTTTTTCCACCAGAGTGGGAGGAACATTGGAGACAATGACTTGCATGTCCAACTGATTGACAACAGAGACCTGAAAGAAGAAAAACAGAATTTGTTTGGCTTTCATGCATTAATATTTCTATAATTAAAAACATTCTTATTTCTTCTCTACTATGCATTTTACATAGTAGTTTCCCATTTTTTTAAATGTAGTAATAAATGATTTTTAGTCACATCATTTTCACTAGATCTTGGGACATGTTGAGAACGGCAGACCATTAGTTGTTTACTTGGAAGTTACAGAACGCTAAGAGATCTCAGCTGTTGTTGATTTTGTATTTGTTTGTTTGCTATGCTTTCTTGATTGTTCACTGGGACATAGAATAAGGTGTTTTTGTTTGTTGTTTAATTGGGTTATTTAAGAACACTCAGAAAAATGAAAATGCAGCCTCTAGATTTTGTAAATCTCAAGAAATCATTTATTCATTGTGATTAAGAATCTGTAATATGGCTAGTCAGAGTAATTCATTCCATAAAATCATTACATATAGTCTTTATGTTTGCTTTAGCCAATTTTATGTCTGTGTGGATATATATACTATACACACACATAAATTTACATACTTGGTAAAATGAATTTGACATCTCTTGATGAATTCACCCTATTCATTTCACATATATAAAGTTTTTCTCTGTTCTCATTTAGAAAAATAGAATAAAAATAAAAGCATTTATTCCCTGCTTACAGCATACAATTTACCTTTTTCCTCAATACTCTACAGACTGTAACCCATTTAATTCTAACAACCACCATATCAGGTACTTATGGCTATTATTGAATTTTAAATAAGAAAACTAAAAAAATCAAAGATACGTTTAATAACATGGAACCTATTAGCTAAGGCTGTCTGACTCCAGAACATGTTTTTTTTTCTGTTACTCAATATGGATATAAAAATGTAAAAACAAATCATATATTGTCCTGAATATACATTCGACACTATTAAAGTTGTATAAGTGCATATGTACCAGAACCATGAATCGAATACTCTGGATTAGGTATATTTAGAACCATATATCTGAACATAATTTATACTAGGGGATAATTTCATACTGCAAGTGTTTTAGATATCGGCTGTAAGTTGTCTACATATAGTGACTCATAGATGCCCTATCAGGAGTCACAAACTCAGTGTCTTTAGAGACCAGATCTAAATTCAGGTAACCTAAATGAGTGAAGTAGCCCAAATTACGAAATGCTAGGGAGAAGTGGAACTGTGACAAATCAGAGAGCCAAAGACTCATCTAAAGACATCAACTACTAACTCATCCCTAGTGAATATTGCCATATGGGAAAACGTGTCCAGATTTGCTGGATCCTTATGTTTCAAGAGAAGAATAAATCCAGACTACTATGAAATATCACAGTGAATTAGCAATCTTACAAACCATTTTTTGAGCCCAGTAATTTATGTTCTGCAGCATGTATTAAACCAGACATCTGTCTTATTTCCACCTATGAACAATCAGTTAACATTGGCAGTTAACACCATATATCTCTAACTCATTATGGGTGTCTGGGATCAAATGTTGAAATTTTCCTTAAACATGTAGAGGAATCTTGTTTGTATCTTCCAACACACACACACACACACACACACACACACACACACACACACACACACACCACTCATCTAACTTCATTAGAAAAGGGATTATCACAGTTTTTGTGTAACTTTTTCTTTTCTTATTGGTCCTGAGTAGAAAAAGAGACAGAAGTTACATAGAATTTTTCTTTGTTTTGTTAGTTCGTTTGTTCATCTGTTTGTTTTTGTTGTAGCAGTATAAATACATGACAAAAACCTCTATAAAAATATATGTGATACTTGTAAAATTATTTTCTCTTTTCCTTCCTCCCTTCCTATCTCTGTCCCTTCCTCCCTCCATCTCTTTCTTCTTTCTTTATCTTCTTTCTGGCCTTATCTTTTTTCCCTTTCTTTCAACACTGCATCAGAAAATGTAAAATAAAATAAAGTAAATAAAATAAAATACAATAAAAATTGCGATCAAAAGCAAATACTGGAGACCAAATAGTCACAGAGTGTGTGTCAACAAGAATAGATTCCTCAACCCACTTTATAGTCTGGTGGAACCATATGATGGAGTTCTGACATATATGAAGTTAGTGGCAGGAATAAAATATGCTTAAATATTTTCCATGTGTGGACTTTTCCTTCCTTTCTTCATTTCTCCCTAAATAAATAAGTCATAGATAAGGACAAAACATAAGTTGGAAGGAAGTTGAGTCCCTGTTTCTCCATTTGCAGGAAAGCTGTCAAGCGTATCACCCAACCAATGTACACTCTCACTGGGAGAGGAAAATCAAATTTGTTTGTTAAAACCCTGAAATTTTGGATTTTTTTGTTACACAGTCTACCATGACGAGAGCCCAGTAATTTATTACATGTGGTTGTTAGATTCTTACTAGCTGTACTAATTGTAAGACAATTAAAAACTAACATGTTAGTTATATGTGGGTTCAGGAAAGTAGTGGAATTTTCCCTTATAGAAATATGTTCTGACATATGGGAGTTTATTTGCAGGAATGCAGTCAATTCAGGTGTTAGGACCCTATTTGGAAGCAAAATTTTGCCTGGCAGTTATAGTAACTCTATTAATAATTTGCCTTTTATGGTCAGTCAGTAATTTCTCAGAAGGATAACTTACTTATTCAAAGGGAATTTTTAATTTGGTAAGGAGCTTAGGGGCTAAATTCTGTCTAAATCAACAGAATAAGTTAAGATTTAAGATCCTCTCTCATATATATAATAAGCTTAGAGTTTATCTAAAAGATTTCCTGTTTTTAATAGCTTTTGAAAACATACATTTGTATTTTTAAGATATAAAAGTCACATATTTCCACAATGGCTGCACCAGTCTGCATTCCCACCAACAGTGCAGTAGGGTTCCCTTTTCTCCACATCCCCTCCAACAATTATCTGTTGCTTTGTTGATGATGGCCATTCTGACTGGTGTGTTGTGATATCTCATTGTGGTTTTAATTTGCATCTCTCTGATGGCTAATGATGTTGAGCATCTTTTCATAAGAAACTATGGTACATTTACACAATGGAATTCTACGCAGCAGAAAGGAAGAAGGAGCTTATACCCTTTGCAACAGCACGGATGGAACTGGAGAGCATTATGCTAAGTGAAGTAAGTCAGGCAGTGAGGGACAAATACCATATGATCTCACCTTTAACTGGATCATAACCAACAAAAACAGAAAGCAAGAAAAACATAACCAGAGACATTGAAATTAAGAACAGTCTAATAATAGACAGGGGAGAGGGGGGAGGGGACAATGGGGAGAAGGGTTTTCAGGAACCACTGTAAAGGATACATGGACAGAACTAAGGGGGAGGAGGGAGGCTGCGGGGGAGCGGGGCTGGAGGGGAAGGGAGGAGGGGAGGGGAGAGGATGCAAATAACTGTAATTGAAGAAAAATAAAATAAAATAAATAAATTAAAAAAAGAAAATATTTTTGATAAATGTGTTATATGGATATGTTGGCTAAATATTTGTTGAATGAATAATAAATAATAAATATACATTATTCTTTTTCTAAATTCCTCAAAAATAAACGTACAGATATCCAAATATAGAGTAGCCTAAGCCACCCATAAAAAAAATTAAAAAAAAATAAATAAAAGTCACATATTTCTAATTTGGATGAAATAACAAAATATTACTGTATTTAACTCCAAAAGTAGTTGTCTCAGACTATTAGAAGCTACATTTAAAATTTTAAATCTTTTATAAGTGCTAATATATGATTTATGTAGAATTGGTACACATTTTTGCCTATGCAAATGAAGAATAAGCTATTAAAATTTAAATTTTGATTTTTGAAAGAAATCCTACATCCCTGAATTTTGGCTTCTTCTATCATCTATAGCAAAGATATTTGAATCTTTAAGTTTCTAGATATTATTTATATTACTTATCCCAGTATAGCTTCTCTTCAAATCATTCCAGAAATACATATCAGTTTATTGTACCTAACCTTAAATATTCTTCTTATAAAAGTACTTAATTTCAGCCCAGCTGGTGTAGCTCAGTGGATTGAGCGCGGGCTGGGAACCAAAAGGTCCCGGTTCAATTCCCAGTTAGGGCACATGCCTGGGTTGCAGGCCAGGTCCCCAGTGAGGGCCACGTGAGAGGCAACCATATATTGCTCTTTCTCCCTCCCATTCTCCTCTCTCTAAAAAATAAAATAAATAAAATCTTAAAAAAAAAAGTACTTAATTTCATTCTCTGGGTATTGTTTACTAATGAAAGATTTTTAAGTAAATATTCTTATCATTGTGGGAGTCAATCTTTGTTTCTGTGTATGATAAAAAATGAAAAAGAGAAGTAATGTGGGGAGCAGGACCAATAAAATGACATTGGTCGGATCAAGATACCATAAAGTATATAAAACAAAGTGGAGTCACTCCTGTCAACCAAAATGGCTGTCAGTCAGCCATGACACTTCGGTTCAAGAGGGAAACTACCTAAGTCAGAGGGACACATGTGGCAAGGTGACACACTTAATATACCTGCACATGTGATTAGAATAGCCATGTTTGCAGAGTGGAACCACCTGTAGATAGGTTCCTGGGGAAATTCCCCACTTGCCCTTAGGGGTGCCAAGCAAAACAGCCATGTACCACCCATAGGCTCCAGAGTAAACTCCCCACTTGGCATCAGATGTGCCAGGACATTTATCAAAAGATCCATAAGGGAGGAATACACCACTTTCAAGGTATAACTGAGGAAGTTTCCAGACCACTGCTGAGACAGCTGAGCTCCGCACACCAGAGTGCTGCTCCATGCCACACTGATCTCCTTTGGCATTGGCTGCCAGAGGCTCTGCCCTGTTGGACTGAGGACTCCATCTGCCCTGCTACCCACTGGGCTCCGGAGGTCCTTCCTTGCAAGACGCTGACAACTCTGTTGCCCACCGTGCTGTCTCCCAGACTTGCAGACGGAGACTACGGGACTTGGGTTTGTTATCCCCCATTGATTGCTCTCTCTGTGTGTGTGTGTGTGTGTGTGTGTGTGTGTGTGTGTGTGTGAGATATTTCTCTTAGATTGTTAGAGTGTGAGTAGGATGTTAATGTATGTTGATGTTCTACTTTGAGTGAATCTGCATTTTATAAAAGTTGAGTGAATAGTGTAGTTACTGTGTGTGACTTTTGTCTATTCCTTGGTGCTGGGCTGCTCAGCAGGCAGCTAGCTGAGCATTTGCCTGGCTGACTTATGGGAAAGACTGTCACAAAAATGTGCTTGTGACAAGTAACATTTGTGGAGCACAGATTTATAAAACAAGAGATTGTCAATTTACATATTTTACCTATTTCTTTAAATTCTTCATCAAAAACCTTTTATCTTTCCTTTTTCTTCAATTTGTTCCCATATAACTTAGACAGTATTGTCCAATAGAAATATAATTTGAGCCACAAATACATACCAGATACATAATTTTAAATTTTCTGGCACCCAAAATAAAAAAGATAAAAAAAAGTGAAATTAATTCAACAATACATGTAACCTTGTGCATTTACTATATTATCATTCCAACATGTAATCGACATTTTTTCATGCTGACTTTGAAATCCAGTGTGTATTGCGTACTTGTCATACATCTTAACGCAACCTAGCCGCACTTCAATGCTCAGTCACTATCTATGACAAATAGCTAACAAACTGGACCCTCAAGAGGCCTTCTAGAGACCTTCACCATTTCTTGTGGGGACTGGTCATTGTCCCTCTTAAATGGTTTCTAGTGCAATCTCACTTTCCTTGAAAAGTAAGAGGTATTTTAAGAGCCTTTTGAGGTAAATGTGTGTTCTTCGATACTACGCCAAGGTACTGCACTTTGGAGAAGCATTCTAGGCACTGCCACTGCAAAATCTCTAAGAGCATGTCTGCCTGTTTGAAGAAAATCCACTTGGCCAATATTATTGGGTTTGAGTGAATTAGAGGGAAAAGAGTAGAAGATGAGGCTGCTGGAGGCCAGATTATAGAGAGCCTCATAGTCTTATATAATAACTTGAAAAATTCTCTGAGTAAACTGGTGTGATATTAGAATGTTTTGAGCTAGGAAATCGCAGGATATGAATTGCATTAAAATCACAGGCTGTTATGTTAAAACCAGACTTTAGTGGAGCAAGAGTAGAAACATGAGGGCAAGTAATGAGCTTGTACAATGCTATAGGTAAAACATGATGGTGGTTTCCACCAAGCTGTAACAGTACAAATGTTGAAAAACTGTGCAGTTTTTCACATACACACACAAACACACATATACATACATATGCATATATATACACATATATTTACAAATATATATTATCTCTATATAGTAACAAGAGTGTTTACTAAGGGATTTGAATGTGTGGTTTAGAATAAAAAGGAATCAAGAGATTTTTAGCTTAGAGTCCTCAAAGATGATTTGGTCACCAGGTGAAGCTGGTAAGACTATAAATGAAAGAAATGTGACGAGGAAGTAGAGTTCAGTTTGGGAAACATTAAATAGACATCTTCATTAGATATTCACATGTAATTGATGCATGCGCAAATAGATATATGAGTCCACTGTTTAGAAATCAGCTTTGGGGTAAAGATATAAATTTAATATGTTTCAGTATATAGATGATATTTTAAAGTTATGGGACTGAATGACTTTATTGAGTCAATGAGTACAAATATAAAAGAGAGTTAATGCCTGATCTCTAACAAACATCAATACTAAAAGGTCAGGAGAAGAAATTGAACCAGCAAAAGAACTAAGAATGAATAAATAGTGAGGTAAGAGGTGACCAAGAGAGAAAAATGGGCTCCAAGCCTAGTAAAGGTAAGCAGTCAAATGCTGCTGATGGTTTAAATAAGACTGACATTACTAGGCTGTTCAGTAAAAAGAAACAATTGACATTAACATAATAAGTGTAGATAAGTATAAGAAGTCACATTATGATTAGAGAGAGCTTTAAAGAGATTAAATGGTGAAAAATTGGTTAACTGCGATAATGGCTTTTCTTGAAAAAGGAATAGAAATGAGTGGCAGCTAGAAGGAGACATAGGTAAAAATATTTTATATTATTTTTGAACATAAAAAGAGATAAAAGCATGATGATGGGTGGCTATGGGAATAATCAAAGAAAGGAGGGAGACTGATATTGGTGGTGTATATGAGAAATGGAAGAGTTGTTGGAACAATGTTCTGTAGCTGGTGAGTGGGATTTGGATCTGTTGCATAGGTGGAGGTAAAGAGTCCAGATAAATGCATAGAGAATTCATTTAAAGAACAGGAAATAAGGCAAAGAATGTCAGTGTAAATCCTGGTAGGTAGGTAGATATAGTGACAAGAACTGTAGAAGTATCCTTCTAAATGCCTTAATTTTATCTTTCAGTGAAATATGTTGCCAATTAGTTAGGCAATTAATTAGTGAGGATGAGGAGATGCTGAAGACCGTAAGAGACAAGTTCTTTTAGGAGAGGAGGAGTGCCAATGAACCAGGAAATATGTGGTTACCGGACAATATAAAAGGTCGCTTGGGGAATTTTATCATTAATTTAAAGCAACACTAATTATACAATCACATATGTTTTGCAGACATATTCAGCATGGGAGAAAGGAGAAAGTTGCAATTAACTAGAGTTATGGTTTTGCTAAGTGAGTATGATGTCGGAAGAAATGGCAAAGGAGTTGAATTTTTATGTGATTGAGTGCTTATAATAATTGATAATGTACTACAAAACTGGTAAGCAGGAAAGAGAACATGGGGTTAGAGGAAGGGTAAAAATATAGCAGGCTAAATGAATTAAAGGCCCTCAGGAGAACAAATAAGTGCTGAAGCTAGCTGAAGACATTCGGTATTATCGTCAAAGAGTGGGAGGTTTGGAACGGAGATTACAGTGGGGTTTCAGTAATTGGTAATGGCTAAAATAACTCTGGTTGTTAAGTGGTTGTAATAGTTTGGATGGTAAAGCCATTAAAAAAGGCATTATAGGAAATTGTGAGCTCAGGATACTGGAAGATTCACCTCTGCATATAACAAAATTGTCAAAAATTAGGATAGGGGAATTAGTAACGCAAGAGCTGTACTCACTGAAATATGTTGGGGATTGATCAAAGATTTGGGAGATCACAGCAATGTTGTGAGGCAGTGAGTGAGCAACAGAATCAGATGATGAGAATCAAGAATGGATTCTTAGGAAGGAGGAAACATTTAGAAGTAGCAATGTGGTGCACTGAGAATCCTACTTTGCCAGTAGTATTATGAAGACTGTGACAAACAAATATAGAACAGAACACAAGAGCCATTATTTTGGAAGGCAGCAGAAGTAGCATCCTCACAGGAGAACCAGATTTGTATCAAGCAAGAAGGTTTTATCTACATTAAAAAATCTTATCTTTCTTCACCCTTACTAAAAATTTACAATATAAATGATTTCTTGCTGCTTTAAGGCAAAAGTCTGATAATTGTAATAATAATTTTACAGCTTTTATATGGATCGACTACTTCCATCTTTAGCCCTGTCTCTTATTTACTTTCCTTCTCTCAACCTGCTATGCTGAGTAAGAATCTATTGGTTACTCAGACCTGCCATCATTCTCTTCCTTCTTGGCTTTGGTGCGTCGTTGTCCCTCTGCATAAAAGTTTTATTTTTCTACATATCTCCTTTTTCTTGACATAAAGGATTTCATATCTTATAAGGATCATTTGCTGGGATTTATATTTATAAATGGTGATGTGTAAATACAGAACATTACACTTTTTTAAAAATTTAATTCTTCTCAATATATTTTGGATAATTTTAAAGGTATACTTTGTAATTACCACGCAAGAGTTTATAGAGGTCAAATAAAATCCCATAAACTTCACATTGCTATGTGCATATAATATATATAACCTATACGGTTACATTTATTTTTATAATGTTTTAATTAAACTTTAGTTATACTAAATTTATCTTTTAGCCTTAAAACACCACCGTGTGCATACGTTAAAGAACATAAAGAGAGATAACATTTTATATAATATTTACACATATTAATTTGATCAAAAGTCTATGTCAACCTTAATGTCTTCTACGTCAAAAACCCCTTGGCTTAGATTGGCCTTTGTTTATTCTGTGCAGCTTTACTGTTATAAATAAGAATGTTCTGGCCTTCATACCCCACACAATCATGGTGGTTGCTCTTCACCATTATCTCGAAAAAAAAAAAATTTTGATCACTGATGTCTGCATATATATTAAGGATAAACTTGTCCAGAGAACTAATGATGGAAAGTGTGAAAAATGAAAATTTAATAAGCTATAAAGAGCAAAATAAAAATTATACTTGATTCTATTGTTAAGTGGTATTTCCCATAATAATTATTCTCATAATTTTTACTACATTCATCAGAGAAAAGTCCAAATAATGATAGAGATTCCATGGAATAGATGCACTGGTGTTAAATATTTTGAATAAATGTTAGTAGCAAACTGCTCTTGGGAATAATTTACCACTGAGCTTGTGAAGAAAAAGATAAGTGATATTATTGCCTGGACTCAAATGTAACAGTCACAGATCATCGACGTCATCAATGGGACTTTTGGCAAAACAAATAATAAACATCCACTGGAGCATGAACTTGATCTAAAATGTGTCCTTTCGTTTTCCTAATTACAGAAGGCCTAAATGTAATTTAAATAATAATAAAAATTATCTTAATTTCTACAGCTTATCTCTGTAAATCATTTTAAAAGTTGAAGTTGTTCCAGCCTAATATATATTGAAAATAAAGTCCACAGACCAAATAGAAATCCAATGCTTATGACATTGTTGTCACAATCATGTATAAAACATGGGATGTATTTCCCAAATGTTAAAAATATCATAAACTATATGTATACATTTTATATCCTACACTATAGCTATCAACAATCCAGATGAAAATTAATCCCATTTGTATTTTAGAAAGCCTATTTCAAATAAATTTAAAAATTCTATCAGTTGAATAAACTGACTCCAGACTAGTACGGCACATACCCCTTATCTGAAGATTTATTTACTTACAAGTACATCTGCTTTGCCACTTAGTCCCTTCCCATAGTCGTCAGTCGCGATGACTTGAAACTTGAAGTAGGACCTCCTCATATTATGGAAGAGCATAGCAGTTTTGATAAGCCCTGAATATGTATCGATCACAAATCCTTCTTTTCCTTCTTTGATTGGTGGGATTATAAGTCTGTATGCGATGGCACTATAATTGCCAGTGTCTTTATCAGTAGCCTAAGAGAGAAAAAAACAGAGGTCATAAATGATCAGGAAAAAAAATGAGCCTTATTGAAGGGTTTACTTCTGATTGTAAGACCCATGTTTCTTCTGTAATAATAATACAAAAAAAAAAAAAAGCCCTCCTCAAAGTCTACTTTTCTGGATGTTTTTAGGTAGACTTGTAGACTTTATGTCCGCAGGGTTGAAAGTTTGTCATTAGAATAATAACTACTGAACTGTGAGTAAAAGGATATAGACATGAGCAGAGTCCCCTTGATGAATCAAGTGTTTTGATTGTCCTGACAGTTGGGTTCAGCTCTGGGCTATAATGCAAATTGGCTTAAGGAAGGGATTTGTTGTTTATCTAACCATTTTCTTTTGTAAAGGCATAGGTGTGTTTCTGTTTTTTTATTTAATCTATTTCCTAAAAGGGAAAAAATAAAATAAGGCATTAAAATACCTTTAATGACAGTAAGAGAGATTGATGTTCAGAGCATTCAACCAGTAATACCAGAGATACATAGAGATTCTAATTAGTAAACACCATATCATAATTAGAGAGGGTTAGAATACTAACCCAAGTTCCTTTTTTCATTATTCCCTATGCTGATTAACCAGATTTGTTCCTGGTGGTAGGAACCTACAGACTACAGGTTACAGTTTCTTAACATTTAGAATATTTAAAAGGTAAATAGTTGCTTAGAACATATTATGTGTTTGTGTGTGTTGAATATAGTGCACATACATAAATTTCTACTTCAGGGAGATTTTTCATGAGAACAATCTGAGATTCTGTTTTATAGTGAAATATTTGGAAGCAGAATGATTGACAAAGTCTTAGTGAATTTGTACCCAGCTATATATACCCTATTCATGATATTAAATATGTAATCTTTATGTTTTTATTATTATTTCATTATCTGATTATTCTTAGTTTAACCAATGATATGATTAAATATGATGTGTTAAGCATTTATGATTTGCCATCACAATGCTAAGAATTCTACAAAAATATTCTTATTTAATAACTTCTGAGAAACATATTATTGTATTAATAATATATATTAGTGTTGTCCAATGAAACTTTCTGAAAATGTTTTATGCTCTGTCTAATACAGTAGCCACTAGACACATATGACTATTGAGCATTTGAAATGAGGCTAATATGATTAAGGAACTGAAATTTTATTTGGTTTAATTTTAGTTAAATTTATATAGCTAAAGTCTGCATAGTAAGTGGTGAAGTTGGGATAAAAATAATGACAATACTAGTAAACAATATAAATGTGTATTCAGGTACAACATGAGCCTGACTTTCTAGCTTTAAATTTGTTATATGTGTTTAACCAGTAAAACATTTCAGGATAACTCTACTCACCTGTTAGTCAAGGCAATTTAAACAATCTAGATATTTCACTGCAAAATAAAATATTTCTTGAATTTTCTAAGAAGTTAAAATTCACAACTTCAGAATAGGACAATCTCTAACTACCAGCTCATTGCTTTAAATGATCGGTATAGATTACATAAAGGGGCAGCTTAATTTTGGCATTAGAGGAATGGTAATTAGATTTCAACAGAAGACCACATTATTACTTAACAGGAAAAAAATAACAAAGAATAGAACAAAAAAAAAAGAACAATTTTTTGCCCTGGCTGGTGTAGCTCAGTGGATTGAGCGCGGGCTGGGAACCAGACGATCCCGGTTCGATTCCCAGTCAGGGCATATACTTGGGTTGCGGGCCGGGTCCCCTATGAGGGCCATGTGAGAGGTAACCATACATTGCTGTTTCTCTCCCTCTTTGTCTCCCTCCCTTCTCCTCTCTCTAAAAATAAATAAAATCTTAAAAAAAAAGAACATTTTTTTTTCTTTTTTAATCTTTGAATCCCAGAGATGTTATTCATTTAACAAAGCATAGCATAAGAACTAAAAAGTTCAAAGTTAAAATCAGAGTTTGAATCAAGTAATCAAAAACATTTCTTTATATACTATGAGCAAATTGGGGACTAATGCCAAACCAATCAAAGACTTAGTTGAATATTATCCGTTAACTGACATTTCCCCCCAAATAAATTTTTTACTGATAATGCAAACATACTGAAATATAACAGATATGCAAAAAGTACAAATCTTTAGTATATAGCTCAAAAATTGTTTGCAACATATACACATCCATGAGACCTGAATCAAGAAATAAAACACTGCCCTGGCTGCATGGCTTAGTTGGTTAGAGAATCATCCTGATATGCTAAGGTTGCGAATTCAATCATGGGTCTGGGAACATACAAAAAGTAACCAATGAATGCATAAGTGAAACAACAGATTGATGCCTCTCTCTCTCTCTCCCCTTTTCTCTCCCTCTCTCTTTGAAATCAAAAATAACATTTTTTAAAAAAAGAAATAAAACATTATCAGCATTCCAGAATATTCTTCCTGGCCTTCTAGTCATACCCAGCTCCCCAGGAAAACACTATCCTGATTTCCAACACCATTGACTGCTTATACCTAATTTTTAACTTTATTTTAAGGGGATCATAATATATGTTCTGTTCTCTGATTTCTTTCACTCAATTTTGTGTTGTAATATTCTCAATGTTTACATATTTTTATGTTTAGTAAATTATTTATTTTTAAATTGAGTTTATTGATGGGACATTGGTTCACAAAACCACACAGGTTTCAAGTGTACAACTCAACAAAACATCTGCACACTGCCTTGTGTGCCCATTGCCCAAAGCAAAGTCTCTTTCATCCCCATTTATCCCCACTTTGCCCACCCCCACTCCCTTTTGGTCTGGCTATCATCACTCTGTTGTCTGTGTTTATGTTTTATGTTTGTGTGTGTATATAGCTTTTAGCTTAATCCCTTCACCTTCTTTCATCCTGCCTCCCAAACTTCCTCCCATATGACAGATGTCAATTTGTTCCATGTATCCATGCCCCTGGTTCTATTTTGTTTGCCAGCTTATTTTGTTCTTTAGATTCCACATATAAGCGCATTCATATTTATAATAGACCCTGCAACACAACAATCACATTTAGAAGAGAAAAGGTTGTTGCAATATAATCATTGTGATTGCATGATACATTAAACTTCTTTGCACAGTTCTTGCTGATTAACTTCATTACAATTAAAAAAGTAATTTTAATTTACAGCATTGCTAATTTATTGAATTATGATAACCACAAAGTCATGATATTTTAACTTAATGATTAAGATGCTTTTAAAACATACTTTTCCTGAAATATATAATTGCTTAATACAAATTTTGGATATGGAATTAATAATTATAACTCAGAAACACCTATTTCTTTTATATTTTTTCACAGTACATTTGGAGCAAATTGTGAAAATGAGATACATGGCTTGTCAAACAAATTCATGCTTACTGGATCTTCCCAACCCCCCAAAAATATATATAAATCTCTACAGCCAGCAATGTTAGTAGTAACACCACCTGGGACTTCCTCTTCTTTAATCAATGTAACCACCAACCTACTGCTAGGTGACTCAAAAGTGATGAAAGAAATTAAATAATCAGACAGACTAACATTTCTCTGAGTCCATGGTCTGAGTTCCACTGTGCCTTTGTTTGGAAGATTTTTGCTGTGTGTTCTCTCATTCCAAAAATTAACCCTTTTCTTCAAAGCACATAGTTTTTCATAGTCTCCTTTAGAGATTAGAAACTGCAATTCACATTAAAATTAAGGATATCAATGTGAAAAATCTCAACTTTTCATCCTATAACTTTAAAAGTATCTATATCTGCACTTATGGTCTTTCTTTAAATGTTAGAGGGGCAAGCTGACTCTTCTCTCCCACTGAAGGTACTTATTCCTTGACCTAATCTCTCCCCTTTCTTCTTCATTTAATGCTTCATCAGCTCTACTTATCTCTGTACTTTTAACCTTTACCTCAATAGAATATAAGACATCCATCTCTTTATTACTAAAATAAAACTAAATTCTTCTTTTATTCTATACTCACTTCCGACAGTCTATCCATAATTCCCATATCTATTTTCATGGTTTAGTTCCTCAGAAATTTTTTTCTACAATCACTGCTTCCAATTTCTTACTTCACAATCAGCCTTAAACTGTAGCTAGAATTCTGCCACTATCATGTCATTGACTCTGTTAAAGCAAAGGACTGAGGTTGGCTTTGTCTTAGATCAACTATCAACCCAGGGCTCCTTAAACCAAAATGGCCATTTGCATTGTTCGTACAATGTTACTGCTGATGCTGCAAAATAACATTTACTGAACACTTACAACATTCCAGGTGCTATGTGAATTCTTGATATACATTAACTAATGACATTGAGTATCTTTTATGGAATAAATGTTATTATTATCACATAGGTGAAGAAGTGGAGGCACAATTTTCCTGGTGTAGGTGAACTTAACGTTTAATTGATGAGGTATTGAATGGCTCAGAGAATAGGAAAAACAAGACCAAAGGCCCACGTATGGAAATGAGTCCAGTGAGACCTCCCTACCCAGAACACTGAATTCTCACAATGAGAGTGCATGAAAGCTGTATGTCTCTCTTCTAGCCACCACTGCCATAGCCTCCCCAATACAAGCCCTCATTAGAGTTTTTATCCTTTATGAACATAATATTAATTTTCTCAACTCAAGGAGAAACCATAATATTCTAAATTTGTAGATTGAATTGTTCTGAATCTTGCCTAAATGACCAAAAATCCACAGCAGAAAATTTGAGAAAAGTGATTTTGGGTTGATAATAGTCTATAGCTTTCTATTAGAAGTATGTTTTTCAAAAAAGCTACTTACAACCTATAACTCAAATACTTCTAACAAATAAGTTCCAAGAAAGTTAAAAATTATGAATAATTTCCAAAATGAACAAGAAACAAAATATCATGAAAAATACTCTGTTGAGATAATAAAAGCAGTCATATCCACAAGGCTTTAGAAATCTGAATACATAGACACTAACTGTAAAAAAATGTTCATATATTTTTAATAAATTACAGAGAACTTAAAATATGAATAAAGAATGAGAAAAGTTGAACATAAATAAAAAGTATCTTCTAGAAATGGAAAATATAATAACTGAAATGTAAAACTCAGAGATAAAGTTGTTAGCAGATTAGGCAGAGCTGATAAGAGAATTAGTGAACTGAATGATAGAGTAAAAGAAATGATCCAGGAATCTTCACAGAGTGACAAAGATTAAAAAAAAATTAAAATCAAGTTTTAGACAGAATTTAAAGTGATACATTTTAGCAAACACCTAATTGGAGTTCAAAAAGAGAGAAGAATGGAAGATAATTGTCCAAAACTGATATAAGATAGCCACCCACAAAGATTTAAGCCCGATAAGCTGCAAACAGGGTAAATAACAAGTAACCCACTCCTAGAACACACACATCATGTATAAACGACATAACATCCCCTATCTCCAGCCCAAAAGGGGAGTCTTAGAAGTACTAGACTGAGAGTTGACTTCTAAACAGCAACATTACATGACAGAACTAAGGAAATTATATATCCAAAGTGTAGAAAGTACCTGTTCACTTAGAATTCTAGACCTAATGAAAATTTATTGTAAAAATAAAAATGAAATGAACAGTTTTTTGTGTTTTTTTTCAGAAAATCACTAAAAGAGTTTGGCATAAAAAGATGCTCATGAAAAGTTCTGAATTGTGTAGCTTGAAGTGAAAGGAATATGATTCTAGATGGAAGGTCTAAGACTAAAGGAAAAAATGGAATAACATAGAAAATATTAATGTGTGAATAACTCCGTATAAGCATGAATTCTACAATACAATAATTATATAATTGTGTGTGGTTAAAATAAAGCAAAATACTTCACAACAGTAATATTTAAATGAGAAAGGGAATGGCTGGTGTTAAATGTTCTAAATTTCTAATATTCAGGATGTAGGAGACATTGATATATTTAGGTGTGCATTAGGTTAAAATTTCTAAGGTAACCCATATTTAATAAAATAGAGTATATAACCTCTCCAATACTCTAAGGACACATTGGGTTAAAAATTAATCCAAAAGAAAATTTAAAAGAAAAAAAAAGAAATATAGGGAAAAAAAGGACAAAAGAAAATCAAATAAAATGCTAGGAGGTAAAACCTATTATATCTGTAATTATATAAAATGTAATTCAATCTTCCAAACAAGGTTGATTGCCCCCAAGGTTGATTTCATTGGGTGAAATGCCCCCTACTTTACTGTGTAATATATCATTCCTAAAAGAAGGAATGTGATTGAAAGGTGAGTCAAATTCATTTGTTTTAATTTAGAACTCATTATTTCTGGGTAGAATTTTGCCTTACTGTTTTTTCTTTGGTGGGGGTAAAGTAGGAAAAGAACTAATATTCAATATTTGAAAATTTTAACAATATTACAAGTTAGACCTGATATATTCTCATTGTCTAAGAAGAACCAATATGAAAGGAAACTATTTGCCTAAAATGTCATTAGTTAACTTATATATTAATAAAGCAAAACAGTCACCTGGTATTCTTAAAACCACTTTATTACAAATATAATGTGCACTTAAAAACTGTAGAAAATGTATAGAGATATTTTACGAAAGGAAAAATTAATATAAGAAATTTATTTAACTACTTTTTAGATAGTACTAAGGGGATATCTAACAAGCTTGGTTAAATTAATGCCTAAAATTTAAAACTGGCACATAAGGAAAACTTTAAGTGAATTTTCTAAAAAATCGGTGTCATTTCACTTATTCTATCACCTTCTTTATAATAAAAAAATCACAGTGGAAGGGGAAGGAAAGTGAATACTTATGGAACGATAATTGAAACTGTCAGTGTTGGTACCATAAGCCAAAAAGCCATCCTTTGAATGTTAAACCACCAAGATATCTGGGGGTTCGTTGTTACAACACATGAATTCCTTCCCATCCTAAGAATAACACCATATGTGCCCTGGCATCCAATGATGACTAAAAGTTTTAATTTTTACAGCCAATAAATTTATTTACTTGAAAAAAATCATAATGGGTTCCTGACTGTCATTATAATCTGGAAGAACTGACCCCGAAAGATTTGATTCATTGACTTTTGTGAGGTTCTCTTTGTGAGCAAATCAGGAATTATGTCTAGAGTTGTTTTTTTTTTTAAGGAAAGTCAGAAATGAATATCATAATTATATTTGCTGTAATAATATTTTAAAATGAAAGCTAAGATACAGGAAACCACTAACACATTTCAAAGTCCTCATTTGGAAATTTGAATGTACACAGGTGCCTAACATTAAGAGAAAATCACCAAATAATTGCCTGTATCATACAGGGGAGTAGGTGAGCCCAATAGTTTCTAACAGCCTTAATAATTGTTACCCTCTGTTGAATAAATTAATACTATGGATGCAGAAATATTAGTGGAATAATTAGCGATGTCCTAAGAGCTTCCAAAGCCCATTAAAGTCCAATAATGGTAACTTTAGCTTCCCAATTAGATCCCATTTTAACACTTATCAGCACTAAAGGCTCACTCTTCCTTGAAATACATATAGTGAAAGTATTTTAGAATGTTGGGTTGAAAATACTCAAATCTCACATTTTTGCTGATTTATGTAAATATGTCAAGCTGCGCTTGCAAGAGGCAAAAAGAACAGAGTTTTTGCTTCTTAAACTACTTTAACTGGTTCTTGTGTTTTTAGGAACTATAAAGAAAGCCTCATTCTAAAATCCTTAAAGACAATGTGTCCAATATATTATAAAATATAAATAAGGAAAATGTCAGGTACATTGATCTCTACATAAGACAATTGAAGATTGCAAAAACAAAAAAAAGAGAGACAAGAAACAGTTTAAATAAGAAAGGCTACTGTTTGATTTTTTTCATAAGAATATCAAAAAAGAATCACTGTAAAATATTAATATTTCTTCACTTAAATGTCCTTTGGCATTTGTGTAGCTAAAGAAAGTCTGATATAATTTAGAAATATTCTAATTTGCAAACTAGAATTCAGTGTACAAACAGCAATTTAATAATGGTATATAGAGACATGCAACATAGTTTAAATTACAAATACTTTTACAGGGTTTTTATTATTTAATTATATATAATTTTTAAGAATTAATAATTAACTAAAATTAAGTTCACTCTTAATTTAGAATGGTGTCAAATATGGGCTAATATCTACTTGAAAATTAAGGAAAGAAACTAAGCTGAACAAAAGAAAATGTTTCCTTTACTATTTTTTAAAGTTACATATTAAAATATTCTGTATTACAGAAGGCATGAGAATTCAAAATAAGAAAGACTCGCATTTATGTAATAATTGAAGCCTTTTTAAAGTTCATTTTCCTGTTCTTGTAAAATATTTTGGAAAATAAATGTTGTTACCTCAAAAACAAGTGTTTTGTTCTTTTCCTTATTATTGCTAATATAATGACAAATCATATATCTCCTCAAAGATGCTTTGAAATGAACTCTAAATTTATTTGTGTTAACTTTTTCTTTCACATGGAACAGATATAAATTGTGCTTTTTTGATAGACATAGTAACAAAAGAAAACTCATATACAATTTGAGTCCTCTATTTGAAGAATAAACTAATTTTAATGTGGATTTTGAATCAAAAAGTGTTATGGATTTTTACTACAAACTTACTTATTAAAATGTTTAAGAAATGTATACTTTGTAATAATTTTTTAGTTATAAATCTTAAATCCTTCAGCATTTAAAGCAAATTATATGACATACCTATTGTTTTTAATTCTCTTGTTCTTATTTAGTTACATTATATTCAATAAATCCAAACAAAATTTAATTTTTTTCCTTGGGTTCCAACCTCTTTTCCCTTTCATGGCTACCATACTTGTTCTTCCTTCTATATTCTCTTTGCTAAGGGTGTCACCACCTATGGATTGAATCGACCTGAAAATAGTATTCTCTTTAGCTGTTTTATTTCCTTGTTCTCTGCTTCCAGTCCATCAACAAGCCTTCTGCATTCTACCTCTGCAACATTTCTTCTTGCAGTGACTACCTTTCAAGCTAATGCTGCCCAACTTCATCCTCTCGTCTCATTTTATTATTCCAGCAATTGCTTAAAAATGACTGATGGCTCCCACCTGCCAGAAGACGAGTGTTAACACAAGACCATTAAGTATTCTCAGTGTGATCCCAGTTTACCATTCAAACTTCTGTCCTACATTTATTGTATTTCTTTGTCCCAAACCACATTAGCTAGTAATTTTTCCTGAAAATCTGTTATTTTTTTAATATTTATTTATTTTTCAGAGAGAGAGAGAGAGAAACATCACTATGTGGTTTCAAAGAGAGAGAGAGAGACATCAACGTGTGGTTGCCTCTTGTGCACCCCTTACTGGGACCTGGCCCACAACCCAGGCATGTGCCCTGACTGGGAATTGAACCTGGGGCCCTTTGGTTCACAGGCTGGCACTCAATCTACTGAGCCGTAACAGCCAGGGCAATCTTAAAACTCCTACCCTTCGTGACAGGATGGATGGAACTGGAGAACATTATACTAAAATGAGCGAGGCAGTGAAAGAGAAATACCATATGATCTCACCTGTAAGTGGAACCTAATCAACAAAACAAATGGGCAAAATAGAACCAGAGACATGGAAATAAAGAACAAACTGACAGTGACCAGAGAGGAAGAGGGAAGGGAATAACAGGGGACAGAAGGGGAGGGTCAAGCAAGGGAACATGAATAGAGGACTCATGGGCACGGGCGATGGGGGGAGACTGGCTGTGGGAATTGGGGAGGCACGGGGTAGAGGAGAGTGATGTGGGAAAAGGCAGACAACAAACTGAAAAACAAACAAAAAAAATATTCCTTGTCTGGTGGCCAAAAAGTGTCCACTGGAACTATACTATGGCACACACACATGCACACACACTTGCTCTTTCTCTCTTAAATACATGTAATATTGAATAAAGCAATCAATCCTCATTTTAAATGACTACTTTTCTGAAGAATCCCTGACTCCCCTAAGGGATGCTGCTTCCACCGTATATTTTTAGTGGCACATTTTACATTTTTTTGCTATAGCATTTACTTTGGCACATTGTAATATTTATGTGTCTCCATTACACACAAAATTTGTCTTTTTCTTTCTTTTTTTTTAACTCTAGTATCATGCTCAGTGACTGGTCAATTTATGTTTGGCTTAAATGTCAGTGGAAGAAATATTAGAGATCAATATTTAGAAGTGAGAGGTATGAGATCAAATCTACCACTTATTAAATATGAGCTTGGGTAAATAATCCTCTAGGGCTCAGTTCCTCATCTGCAAAATGAGAAAAATAGGACATTCTGAATATGGTGGCTGGGGATATTCACTAAGGTGTAAAATGCAGTGCTTGGCACAAAATAAATAATCAAGATTAATTATTGTTGTGACTATACTGTTGCCTTCTTCTCTACATAGTATTCTCTACATAGTCTTCTTCTCTTCTTAGTATTTTGTAACTGTATAATCTCTTCCATTTTTATCACATGTCACACATTTAAAGACACATTGTTTTCTACTTTTTGTACTTACTTGTAAATTCATTGGGAGGCAGGGCTATTTTCTAATTCATCTTTGTGTTTCATAATCCTCAGTAGCCACTGTCTTCATGTGAAATGTAGCTAGCAAATATTTATTGAAACAATCAATCTGCCACTGAGAATGTATATTTATTGATGTATTTTTATTTTTTTTATTTATTTTTAATATTTTATTTATTTATTTAGAGAGAGGAGGAGGGAGAGAAAGAGAGGGAGAGAAACATCAATGTGGGGTTGCCTCTATCGTGGACCCCACTGGGGACCTGGCCCGCAACCCAGGCATGTGCCCTGACTGGGAATCGAACCAGGACCCTTTGGTTCGCAACCCGCACTCAATCCACTGAGCCACACCAGCCAGGCCTTATTGATGTATTTTCAATGAATGCTGTATTTTTTACTGATAGCAAAAGTATCTAAATAGGGAATTTTTAATTATATTACTGTAATAACCTGTTTATCAGAGATTAAAAATATTACTTGCGAAAGTGCTGGAATAGTTAAGTATACAAATCAAGTAGCTATCATGTATACTACATATAACAAAGACTGCACAGTTTATAAATAACATGCATTTTAGAATTATATGGCTATGTATTTAATCCATAGGGCCAAAACTTAAAACAGAGAAGACAATTTTATTTTAATACATTTAACTGAATAGGTTATTTGACCTGGATTAAACTGACTTAATATTTTTAATAACAGAAGATTTGTGAAGCAAAGTTAAGCTTACACTCACTTAAAATTTTAATTATTTTTTATTTTTTCATTGTTTATATTTTTGTCACTTGGTTTCAAAATGGACTAGTAAAATCTATATAAAAATTTAAATTTAGTAGAATACATTAAATTTTTAAATCCCTTTGAACATAAAATTGTAAAGCTTACTTTTTTCCCTATTATTAGATTATTTAACAGTATTTTTTATTTGTTGATAAATTTGTACCGCCTTGTTTCATAAAGTGACTTAAACATTCTCATATATATTTTTACAATTTTAATTTTTTTCATTTTATTTTTTAAATTAATTAATTAATTTATTTATTTTTAGAGAGGGAAAGGGAGGGAGAAAGAGAGGAAAACATCAATGTGTGGATGCCTCTTGTGCACCTCACCCCCCATCAGGCATATACCCTGACTGGGAATTGAACCAGTGACCCTTTGGTTCACAGGCCAGCACTCAATCCACTAAGCCACACCAGCCAGGGCTATTTTTACAATTTTAAAGTAAATATAATGTTAAAAGATAAATAACGACATTTTTAATTATTGTAAAAAAGTTTAGATAATGAAAAATGTATAAAAAGCCTACTTATCTTTAATTTCTAAGTCTAATAGAACATCAGGAGAAATGGATAGTGAGGCATTTGAAAATTAAAAATGAATGCTGAATTTTCTATTCAGACTCTCTGATAATGTTTTATTGCATATCTATTAGTAGATTAAAAAGCAGAAACAAAAAGCTTTAATACAAAACACTCAAACAAAAACTAAACTCTTATCACTGCTTTATAAAAAATGGTATATCAAAGCAAAAATAAAATACAATTTATAAACCCTTTTACTTTGGAAAATAAATTGAGAACTTTCAAATTTTTATTGAATATAAAGTGCTCCAATAAAACCGATGATCACAAAAGGAACGCCTTTAGTATTATTAAGGTGGCACTAATTGTAGAGAAGGCTGTATATACAGATTGGAATGGCGCTATTTGTATATGGGATGATAAAATCTGTTTGCTCGAATATATATAAATTGCAACATTTTAGTATAAAAACACTTCAACAAAAATAGCTGCTTTCCAAACATCTTTGATTTTAATTGGCGTTAGTTTAGAACTCTCTTGTTTGCTCTTTCCCTCTTGCTTTATCTCTTTCTGTGTGTGTTTGTGTGGTGAGGGGAGGTATATATTTATATACATCTATATATATTTATGTATGTCCTATTTTATAACAATGTATTTTATGTCTATATACATTATCTAACAAGTTTGCTAAGAAGAAGTAGTTGTAACACTAAACAAAAATGCCTGTGACATCAATTTTATTCATTATGCTATTACAGTTGTCCCAGTTTTTCCCCTTTAGCTCCCCTCCACCCATTCCCTTTAGCAACCCACACCCTTAGTTCATGTCCATGGGTCATGCATATAAGTTCTTTGGCTACTCCATTTCCTATCTTCTTAATAACCCCCTGTCTATTTTATACCTAACAATTTGTACTTCTTAATCCCTGCATCTTCTCCCCCATTCTTCCCCTTCCCTCTCCCAATTTATAACCCTCCAAATGGTCTCCATATCTGTAATTCTATTTCTGTTCTGCTTGTTTGCTTAGCTTGTTTTTCTGATTCAGTTGTTGGGAGTTGCAAGTTTATTGCCATTTTAATGTTCATAGTTTTGATCTTTTTCTTAATAAGCCTCTTTAACACTTCATATAATAATGGCTTGTTGATGATGAATTCCTTTAGCTTTACCTGTCTGGGAAGCACTTTCTTTATATGCCTTTCAACTGGTCCTTGTTTTTCATCACTTTGAATACTTCTTGCCAGTCCCTTATAGCCTGCAAAGTTTCTTTTCAGAAATCAGCTGACAGTCTTATGGGAACTCCTTTGTAGGTAATTATCTGCTTTTCTCTTGCTGCTTTTAAGATTCTCTCTTTATCTTTAACCTTTGCATTTTAATTATGATGTGTTTGGCATGGTTCTCTTTGTGTCCATCTTGTTTTGGACACTCTATGGTTCCTGGGCTTGTGTATTTATTTCCTTCACCAAATTATGGAAGTTATCTTTCATTATTTTTTCTAATCAGTTTTCAATTTCTTACTCTTACTCTTCTCCTTCCAGCACCTCTATGATTAGAATGTTGGTACACTTGAAGTTGTTGCAGATGCTCCTTAACCTAACCTCACTTTTTGGGGATTCTTTTTTCTTCTTGCTGTTCTGGTTGAATGCTTTTCTCTTTCTTACATTCCAAATCATTGATTTAATTTTTGGCTTCATCCACTCTACTGTTGGTTCCCTGTAATTTTCTTTTTTAATTTCACTTAGTGTAACCTTCATTTCTGCCTGGGTCTTTTCTATGTTGTTGAAGTACCCGATGAATTCCTTGATCATCCTAATAAACACTATTTTGAACTCCATCTATTAGACTGCTTATCTCCATTATGTTTAGTTCTTTTTCTGAAGTTTTGTTTTGTTCTTTCCTTTCAGCAAAAGGAAATATTTCTTTGTCACCTAATTTTGGTAGATTCCCTGTATTTGTTTCTATGTATTAGGTAGAGCTGCTTTGACTTCTTATCTTAGTAGCATGGCCTATTTTAGAAAAGCGCATCTGAAAATTGAATGAAGCAGAGCCTTGGGTAATTGCTTGGGTTGGGCAATCCATGGAAACCAGGTTGATGGAGTCTTTAATATGATGTTGCTTCTCTGCGTGGGAGAGAGTTCAGAAAGGGGACAACGCCACTGCCTGGTCTCTGGAGTGTTGTCCTGGAAGAAGCTGTCCTCTGGCACTCACCATGGTGCCAGACACTTTAGTTACTCCCCGTATGCCTCTGGACCCTTACCAGCTGCTGCGCCCATGCTAGAGTCCAGAGGTAGCGAGTCTGCATAAGTCCTAAGTTCCATTACGGGCCCTTTCAAAGGAGGCTCCTGAAGATCTGGCAGTTTCTTCCACCACCCCAGCCCTCACTGGTTTTTACAGCCACAAGTTATGGGGAATTATCTTCTTGGCACCAGAACCCTGGGCTGGGTGTTCTGATGTGGGGCTGGGATCCCTCACGCCCAGGGCATCCCTCCTGATTTTTATCCATCACACACTGGTGTGGGACCGCCCATTCCGCATCTCCACCCCTCCTACCCATCTAGATGAGTGTGACTTCTTTAATCCCTTGATTGCCAGACTTCCACACAGTTCAGTTTCCTGATGATTCTAGGTGATAACTGTTTTGTAATTTAGTTGTGATTTTTCTGTGATTGTGAGAGGAGGTGAGCCATGTTTCCCTATTCCTCCGTCCTGACTGGAAGCCCTCTGGGTTGTGGTATAAAATTCTAAATACTATTAGCCTCAAAACATAATATAAAGCAGAGTGGCCAATATT